>AFIR01000501.1:0-61661 GCA_000223685.2 Zymoseptoria pseudotritici STIR04_4.3.1
CCTATATTAAAGGTATTCTAATTATACTACATATTTAAAGACCTTAGTCGAGCAGCGGAGTTTCTCGAATCTCCTCCTTATCCCGCTAGATAGTTCTCGCTTATATAAGAATTTCGAAGTATCTAGAAGAAGAACAAAATAAAAGAACCGACCCCTTTACTAAAACTCTAGCCTTCGTATTAGAGCCTCTAGCGGCTAGAATAGTTCTGCTTAGGCGCTCGCCGCTACGGGTAGGGGATTATGCCTTACGCGCTCGGGTATCGTATATATATTGCTATTCTCGCAAGCTCGGGCTTCTAGTACTGTTTATATGCAGTCGGGATAGATTATATATAGAGGAAGTTCTTCTAACTTATTCTCCCTCTAGATACTTTATAAGGATTTTCTTAGCGCGGTTTCTCGAACTGCTCGCAGTCTAAGGAATAATAGCTAGATTCGGATATGCGTAATATCGAGAAATATAAATAATATTAAGAGATTCTAAAAACTATATAAGCTGCCTTAGCGGGTAATTGTCTTTATAACGGTATAAAAATTATAGTCGTGCGGGTTAGGAATATATCGATTCTAGCTATCGATCGATCGATAGTCTTATATCGAGTTCTATATAAGATATTTTGTTTGTAATTTATCCTACCCGGAGTTCCTATAGTACGGAAATTTAGACAACTTGTCTAAATAAAGCGTATAAGAATCTACAGCCAAGGAGGGTATATAGTATCCGTCGGGTTCGTATATATATCGTAATATCGAAAAATCCATTTTGTAGAGGCAGCCGGTATGTCCAAAAGCCGCCGTTATTCCTCAGGCGCTCCGCATAGATTCGACACTAGATACGCTAGACTATATAGGTAAGGTGTACGTTGCGAGGCAGGAAGGCAGGTTGCGAGGCAGGAAGGCAGGGGTTGCGAGGCAGGAAGGCAGGTTGCGAGGCAGGAAGGCAGGGGTTGCGAGGCAGGAAGGCAGGTTGCGAGGCAAGGAGGAAGTCGTTGTTATGACTTCTTTTTCGAAGCAACAACACCGAATTTGGACTTCACCGGATCTACTTCGGAGCGACTGAGGAGGAGGCAGTTCTCAACCTCCTAGCCAGCCAACGAAATTCAACAAACTCTGCGTCAAAGTCAACCATTAGCGCACAGCTCTCATTGCGGGACGAGAAATCGAGGACGTCACATACTTGCACCCGCTGCACCAATACTTGACGTTTTCTTGATCTCCCATATCAACGCCGTTTTGGTTTCCAGCGAAAAGGCATCCGCGGAGGCAGCCGGTGTTGCCTAAGCACTGGTCTTCTTGGGTTGCATTCGATGGAAGGATGCAAGTGCAGAGGAGGAGAGCTGCGAGACGGATTAAGGTTGCTGCGTGCATGGCTTGGGTTGTTTCTTGTGTTGTTTTCGGGTTGTTTCTCTGGTAACCCGGGTTGCTTTGGGACTTAGGTTTGTTTCGGTACTTTCGATGCTTGGTCGACGACAACCGGTCGTTGGTAGATGTGGCTCGGTTCTGCAAAGAAGGCTTGGGGCCGGAGCGGCAGTAGCAGCTGCGGCTGTTAATGATTACAAGTACCAGCGTTGGAGGCGCAAGTGAGCTTAGACGTATCACAGCCTCCAGACGCAGTCAAGCAGAGTAAGAACCAAGAAATGGCCCCGGACATGATACCGAGATGTCCGAAACCTTTTAATGTTATATTAAGTACACGGCGATTGGGAACCGGCCGAACTCAAGCACCATTGCCGGACGGCGGGAGACGGTTTACAGGATTCGACCCTTGCGATATGAAGACGTCGGAGAAGGGGCTGAAAGTGCTCGATCAGTGTGGCACAGCTTTCCGCGCACAATTCGTGTATATGATTCGCGGCAGATGTTCAGCATGGCGGTGCAGTGCTATGTGGTAGAAAGGATATGCTCGCTGAACGTATGAGGTAGAACCCTGCACAATCGGCCGGACGCATCCATCGACATTATGGTTTGTGGGCTGTAGCGGTCAGTGAGAAGAGCGTTGGTGCAGAGGAGCGCCGCAAGCTAGACGCTGGTTGGTACATGTGTGACTTGGGCGTATTCTTGGCATCGCGAAGAAACTGGTGGTTCGCAGGCGGAAGGCGGAGACGGGTGAGAGTGCAGACGTTGAGAGTCAAGTGATCACGAAAAGTTGAGACAGGCAATTCTGGTGCGCATGAACGTCTGTTTTGATTCGGTGACCCATCGGGGTTCGAGTAGCTACGTTCGAAACTCTCCTCCCAAGGAATCACTTTGACAGGAACGCACGCCAGAACGGTGGTGACAGCGACGGTGGTGACTCGAATGAGCTAGGGAAGGGGCATGTTCGGCATGTTGGGCAGGGTGGAAAGGGTTGATGGTGGTGTTGATGGTGGTGGTGGTAGTTGACAGTCCGCGCTGGTGACGAAGCGCAGTGGTCGAAGCACAGCGATGGCTTGTATGGATCTGTGCCGATATTGGCGATGTCCGCGCTCGTAACGAAGCACTCCATGAGCCGGTGTCGATGTTGGAATCACTCGCGTTCCTTCGGTGGGTGTTGCCTGGCCTGGCCGCAATTGGCGAATCCAGCCTTGGTCTGGTCCCGGTAACAAATCTGGTTGTCCGAGGGGCAGTCATTTGGATACTGGAAGCAGCGAGATACGCTATCAGCATTCAATTTGAAGCAGTGCGAGCCACGGGGATCCAACATACATCGTTGCACTGCAAAGGGGTATCCTTTTCGTGATCCTCGCCAGTGCCGTAGCAATAGCCATTCGCCCACTTTGGGTCTTGGTGATTGCAAATCCCTGTGTCGAACTGGACCGATTCAGTACTTGAAGTAGGTGTGTGTGGCAGAGAAGTCTTACAGGCTGGCCCGGCACGTTCGCCAAGGCAGAAGACGCCACGATGGCGAAGATGAAGGAAAGCTTGGAGAGCTGCATGTTGTTCTTGGTCGGGAAAAGTGGTGGATGGAAGTCCCTTGGTTCTTGGGTTGGAAGGATGATGCTTGAATGCCAGAGTCGTTGGAACCAGCGGGCAAAAGATCGGTCTTATATACCCGCGTAGGAACCCAGTCGCGAGCGAGGCGAACGCCTTGGAGTCGTCAACATTTAGACTCAGCCTGGAGGTTCACGGCCTGATGACCAGGATGAGTGCCGACTCGTTCGCAGGTATGGCCTTGCGTCCGCGGACGAGCGAAAACTCCGATGCGTTCCTACAGTCCCTATCATGCATACGGGAAGCAGCGCTAACTTCCGGAGACCTTGTCGCTGCCTTGTTTTGGCAAGTATCGACGTTTTGTCAATACGAGATTGGTTCGGAGTCGCCGGTTTGACAGCTAGGGAATGGCCACTACTTCTTGCTTTTGGTCCAGAGTCTGTACGCTGTACAGACTGGGTAATGATACAGGAATAGAACCTACCGTCAGAAACCCAATCGAAGCTCTCTTGAGGCAGTGATGGAAGACTTTGCGAGCTGACGTTGGCTCGGAGAAGTCGGCGTCCAGGTCCAAGAACTGGCAGTTCATTTTTGTTCTGGGGGCTTGAAATGGTAATCTGTATTCGCGCAGCCTCTTCATCGCATTGGAGTGGTTTGAACGTCCGCCTTAAAGGTGTCTGCGAAGGTCCTCCCTGCTTCGAAACAAGATGGAGCAGGCCAAAGCACTGGCGTATGCCGGCTCAGATCGAAGCACAAGCTTTGCCATGCATACAGGGACAGTGCTTATGCGGATAACTCAATCGACGACCTCACCGCGCAAGAATCGAAGATGTCTGCCATTTTGATGCTGGCGACTTCCCCGGTCCCCAGCACCCAGGACCGGTCCCCACGCTGACGTCAGTTCAGATAAATTCTGAGAACAAGCGAGCCGAAGTTGCGACGTAGCAAGGTGACGAGCGGAGGGAAGCAACGAGGGAAGTGAGTACTGAGGAGCCCGAGCTTGCGAGGACAGCGACGGGCGTACGATACCCGAGCGCGTGAGGCATAGGCTCGTTTAAAAGGTTAGCAAAACTATTCTGGCCGCCGGAGGCTCCAATGCAATGCGAAGTAGGTGATGTAATTTGGTAGGGACCGGTTGTAGGTGCTGGGGACCGGGGAAGTCAGGAGGCATTTTGATTGATCTGGGAGTGTCGGTGATGATTACCTCAGAGCAGGGGCACTGGTCCTTGCTTTCCGTCCAGATCCTGTATGCTTCTTAATGCCAGACCGGAGGCGACAACCCGCGGTAAGAACTCATCAAAGTCTTACTTCTTTCGTTGGCTATACCTTGCCGGACTCTGCTCTGATCCGGTGAGTCCGATACAGCTCTGTCACGAGTGGCCGGGTCCGATGCAAAGACTGGCCTGGCTCACTGGCACGATCACCAACGTGAGCCACATGGTGCTCACGGATCGCATGGCCGTCGTCGGAACAGGACGCAAGCTGTGCTTCCTGTAGAGGTTCCCGACGACTCCGAACAAGTCAGACTCCGACGATACCTGCGCGGAACAGGCGGCGACATGGACCTTAGCAGACATCGCCCGTTGACGGATGTAGAGGTCAAAGTGTGGACAACTGTCGTCGCTTGAGATCCTGGGAAGGAATGACATCACAATGTCGGCCGTGAGAATTTTGAACCTCACTTTCAACGAAGAACTGGTCGTTTCATCGTCTTCATCGAAAGTCCCACCAATGTCCATCAGGTCAGCGCAGGCCTTGCACCTCTCTATCCGGAAGCATGCGGCCGGCACAGTCGATGGGCACCGGTACACACCGCTTCTCAGCCAGGATCTGACTTAACCTTGTCGACCAGAGATCGCGATTCTAACGCATCGTAGCCTCAAGCCAGCTCGAGAGCGGAAGAAACTTGTTGCGGCCAACAAGAGATACCAAAGATTCATCTATTTATCTCGATGACAGCTTTCGAACAGTCAAGTCTTGCCGAAATTCGATGAAAAGACGGCCGCGAAATGTCTGGTCGTGGCATGAGCCATGGTACAGCTTGAGGCGGAGAACTTTCGCGCTCACCAGAACGAGCTTCTGGGCTTCATCACAGCTGCTGCTATGAGGCGGCGAGACGAAAATCTCAAGCAGGTGGTCCTACTGTATCATTGGCTCGATGCCGGCAGTGCAGCCTTATACGTCTGCGAAGTTTTTGTCGGACTTCGGTGACAGGGAGACAAGCCGATGACTCCCTTCTGGTTTCCTGGCTAGCTACCTCCAAGTCTCTGGTACTGGAGCTGGTAAGCACATTTCCGTTAATGCATATCATCTGCCCCGTTCTTCATTTGTCTGGGAAAGGTTTATTCATTATGACGGACTTCTACCACGCCCACGATGAGGGGGTGGTCTCGACTGATATTAGCGATGGATCCCTTCCTCACCCGGCCATCCTGCTTGTCAGAGACACCCTTCTGCAAGTACGGACACGAACTAAGAAGCTATGGAGGCCAAAGACATACCAGCAGGCTACCGCAACGATTCAGCCTGGACCGCAAATCGAGACAAAAGCATCGATGCTGGAGCATTGGCCAAGAAGTCGGAAGCTGTTCGGCCGCAAGGTCTCCAAGATCACCCTCGGACAGCTTCTGATGCGGTTCGATACGCCGAAGATCGATATGCCATCCCATACGGCGTCAAGCGGGCCGGCAAACAGCCAGTGGTGCATTCCGGCCACGACGAACAGCTCAATTCTACGAGTCAGCGAATTCTGTCCTCCGGCACGCAGAAGATGACCGCTGAGCAAGTCTCGAGACATGTTCAATCTCTGAGGAATGTGAACCACTTGTCGCGAGATCAGGTGGACAGCTATCTCGCTAATGGCGGTAGGGAAGTAGATCTGATTTACATCTCAATTCCTGGAGCCAGTGCACCTGCCGCCACCCCTCTCTCTAACGAAACCACGCACGAATTCTTTCCTCGAACCGAGATCCCTTCGATCAACGAGCCGAAGCCTGCATTCAAACTCAACGACGCTTCTTTGTCTCCAAAGTCAACATCTGGCTTGTCCTTTCGCAGCGAGCGCTGGCTCCATACGGACGACCTCATCAGCGATGAGGCAATCTCTCCCTTGACGCTCAATTCCGCTCTTCCGAGTCCTGGTCCTGGTCCACAGGAGGCAGTCTCGGCTGGCAAAGATGACTCTGGGTCTAGCGATGAAGAATACGTTTGCGAGAATGAATTTGGTGAATACACTACTTTTGATGACCGCCTACTCGAACGAGATCTCGACGCAACACAAGCTCTCCAAAGATTCTCCTTTGTTCCTTTAGAGCACGATACCCCACGCAAGTCTCCGCCGAGTGCCGCCCGTACGAGAGCACTGTCCATCTCCCTCGAGTCAAGCGGAAAGATCGTCGAAGCAGAGATTATCAACAAGCACATTGACAATCGCGTTCACACTTCACTCTACCAGAAAACTCCGGCAGTGCAAGCCGTGGTACGCAGAGATTCCGACACTTCTACCGCGTCTCATGCGAGTTTTGGACACCCGCTAGACTGTGAGACCACAGCTGTCAACTCTCTTCTGGCAGCTGAAAAGGCTCTAGCATCGACTTCAATTCCTGAGTCGGCACCAAAGTCACAGCTCGTCCGCCCGACGAAGCTTTATGATGAGCAAGATCCACACGGAAATCGATTCGAAGATAAATTCCGCCGGCACGAGAACGTCGGGCCCAAACCGCCGGGAGAGCAATTTCCACATCATACGGAAAGAACACAAAAGGGGGAAGACAAGTCAGTTCAGCGGATACCGAGCAGAGAAAAAGTCGACGACTTTTCATATCCCGCACTGTCCTACCAGAGGCTCAACCCACGGGGCGGCGAGAGCCACACCTGCTGCGCGATCTGCGAAATACAAAAAACCTCAAGAGAACCCGGCTTCCTCTCCACAGTCGTCAACTACTGCAACCCCTGGTCTCTTCCGCCCGATGCTTCACCATACACCGTCGCTATAAAGAAGAATCGCAAGGCCGCAAATCAGCCGCAAATCCGCCTGCGCACACCATGCCCCTTCCCCTCACCTGCCTGCTCGGATGGCTTCACTCTGTCCCTCGATCCGATGAGAAAGACTTCTCTAGCTTCAACCGCGCCGCTCACCATTCCCAAAACACAGAACAAAGTCTCCTTCTCCACCCCACGCCCACCTCCACGCCGCAATCTCTCCTCCGCCCCGAAAGGACGGTTCCAAGACAAACGCCGGAAACAATGCCTATCCGATCCACCTCCCTACCTCGGTCCACGCTTCCCATTCCACAACCAGGCTTATGCTCAGGCGAGAGAAAGGGAAATGAGCTGGCTCCTTCCAATCGGCGCGAGAGACGAGGAAGTAGTCGGCGTGGAAGACAAGTCCGGGAAATGGAAGCGACGATTCGGGCAAGCGGTGTTCATCGGAACCAACATCGGCCTAGTGGCCACCACCTTCGTGCTACTCCTCATGCCAGGCAAACTCGTAATGGGCATGGATTCTAACTGGCGATACGCCATCGCTCTGATCCCGCTGTCCATTTCTATAACCGCTTTACTTGTCTTCTTTCAACTGCGGCCTGGGAAGCCTTCTGTCAGCGCAACTGGGAGGATGTTGCCACGCCAGGGGATGGTTGGGAGGAGCAGCTCCATGGCGCAGAGGGAGCCGTTGCTGATTAGGACTGCTGACGGTAGGAGAGGGTCATATATGAGGGATGCGTCCATTTATGGGACTTCAGAGGGTGATAGTGCGGCGGAGAGGAAGGGTGGTCAAGCGGGGAAGAAGAAGGGACGGTGGAGGGATAGAGGGGATCTGGAGGGAATGTGGGTTGAGGAGGAGACTTGGACGAGGTGAAGAGGGAAAATCTGTTTTGTCTATTGTCATATTCTGTAGCTGACTGGAATCTCATATGTATCGTTTGAACGTTTGTATCATAGTCGACTCGCCTTTTCCTCTGCTTCAAATCCGAATCCTTTGCCTTCTTGTTGCGCTTTCAGGAACTCATCGCTGAATGGATAGTCCAGCAGTCCTTTTTCACACAGCAATACAGACTTAGACCTGCAACAAACCGGGCCGAGACAGTTCTCCTGCGCCGCAAGCCTTGCACCCTTTAGAGACTCACCGCCATCACGATTCTGTTCGTGAGGGTTTTGTGGCCGAGTTTGATTGGGATGAAGAGTTTTTCTGAGGTGGCCATGTTGGGTGGAAGTGCTCTTGGAGGATGACTTGAGAATCTTGGACATATATATACAGAATGAGTATGACCTGGGAAGAGAGGAGATATACGATAGGAATGGTGTCTCCTGAGGAAGGTATCCGGATAAGCCGAGGGAGCTCGGTCAGTGATCAATGGTCACTCGGATTGTGGAATGGTAACAAGTTTCTTCTTTTGAGCAGCAGCCAGATGGTATTTCACAAGCGAGAGTGAGGAGAGATGTGACGACTGTGTAATGGTTGTGAGGTCGTCGACGCCGAGGTGGAGATGGAATACATGGTTTGTCAGCAAGCCGATCTTCCCGAGGTGAAGCCGGTTTTCACTTCACTTCACCTCGTCTAGCGCACCTGCTATCGTGTCTTCAATGGTCGCATTTCGGTCTCCCATGCATGAATATCATCCTCATTGCCTCACGGCTGGGACTCGACTGATTTCTGGCGACCTCACCGGATGCACGTGCTTCTATCGAGCTTCTGACAGCCAAGATTCCAAGAAAGGAGCAACCCTGGGGACCGCTTCTTTGCTCAGGGGCCTTCGGACTCAGGTCGATATGGCCTTGACTGCTTGATCATTAACAGTCTGACTGTTACCACTGGCGTTCTCGAAGTATCTCATATCGAGGTTGTCGATCAATGAGTAAAGCCACATCACTCCACGTCAGCAATCGACCGGCCTTCGCTCTGGTTCCTAACAGACAGATGTCCAAAGAACGGTGGACCGAACATGATCCGGAAATTTCAGTCCGACTGTCTCCTGAGAACTACATGACGATGGTCTCATCGAAGCTGATCGAGCACCTCGCCGAGCGCGTGTTTCGAAATTCCACTAGCGCGGAAAAGGTATGCTTGGCGGCTACGCATTGGTGGAGGAATCGACCCGGTTTGGCAAGAAGTCTAACATTACCAGCGCATATCCACGAGCCACAATAAAGAAGAATTTAAAAATGGCCGACGACATGGAGCACTTCTCCCGTCGCTGAGAAAGCAGGAAGAGCAGCAAGTCAGCCAATCCCGATGACCAGGCGCGCCAAAATGAAGATCCAAGCCTACCTTACACTCGAACCCGCGACCTCCTATCGAAGCAAAAGCAAAAAAAGATGTTTACAACCAATACCCGGAGTTGGGTAGCTACTCCAACTCACTCCCCAAGCCCGACTAACCGAACCAGTCACAGTCTCCGCAGACTGCCCAAGCCTAGGAATCTCCAAAGGGCAGAACCATCAATGCCGGGTACCAAATGTTGAATTCGATAAGACGCACAGAACGGGAACAGTCGTTACTAGTTGTTCGGTGATTGGCCGCAAGAATTCGATAATTATATAGGTAACATTCGAGGGGTTGCTGAAGTCGTGCCGGTGAGACAGGATGGAGGGGCAGGCGGTGATTGCTTTCGGCGAAGGGGAGACGGAAGCTGAGACTTGTTGGGGGAGGGCAAACTTCATCTTCTGATCTTGGTTTCATCACGACTTCAGCACACCATCGATACAGCATCACCCATTGACCGAAGATGGCCGACAGCACCACTGCCCGCTCGCTGCAGCGTGCAGAAGAGTACATTGCAAACTACCAAGCGTGTCGCAAGCTCTATCAGAGCGGCAAACTCGAGGAGTGCGCCGATGCTGTCAAGCATTACCTCAAGACCATTGACCACGATTCGTCACTGTCCTTCCTGATTCTGCTAGCTGGCTGCTCTGTCGACGATGAAGCAGCGAGCGCTCTTCACCAGGCGAATACCCTCTGGTCCTCTTCGCGCGCTTGCTACGCTCACGGCCAAGATAAGGAGGTCGAGATTGCCTTGATCATGGCACGCCTGCTCCTCGACACGACCAAGTCGCTCCACCGCATGACGGCTGCTGCAAGTACTGCAACGGACTTTGATAGCGGAGTCGGA
This sequence comes from Zymoseptoria pseudotritici STIR04_4.3.1, assembly GCA_000223685.2. Lineage (NCBI taxonomy): Eukaryota > Fungi > Ascomycota > Dothideomycetes > Mycosphaerellales > Mycosphaerellaceae > Zymoseptoria > Zymoseptoria pseudotritici. The sequence goes on from AFIR01000501.1 coordinate 10,020, forward strand.
CATCAGAACACGAGTGAGAGAAATCAGAACAATCCAGATGACCACGACATCTCACACCTCATTGTCGAACTCGTCAGTGCAATCAATGAAGTCAACTTGCGACATTTGACCACGGACAAAGAGGTAGAGACCAGAGCACAGGAGTTGAGCTCGGGAATGACCATCGCAGCTGTGCTTGAACCTTGCGTTCTGCCCCACACTGTTAAGGGTGACAAAATCAAGTCCGAAGCTGCTGATGGAATAGATCCTAGCACGACAGGCAAAAGTGAAGTCGTAATTGAGGCGCCAAAGATAATAGAGACAGGCTCGGAGGAAGTGGAGACGCCGCAGCGTTCGAGCACTGTGCCATCTCGCACTCCCGCACTTTCTGCTGCACAAGGCAAGTCAAGGCTAGACTGCACGATGACGGCCGCCAACGACTCGGCCCAGAAGATTCTCTCTACCACAACCGAACTCCTAGCCTCAATTATGGGCAAGGCGCATGGGAATGATCTCGGAGGTCTGCCTTCGGAGACTGCAAGGATGACCAGAGCTGGAAGTGAACGGCGCGAACTGGCTGAACAGGTACTTCGCGAGATGAGGCAGCTCATCGAAGAGCACGAGCAGCTTCAGCAAAAGCGGTTCGTCCTCCTCACAGAACAAGAGCAAGTCATGGAACAACAAGGGCAGAACCTGGCGAAGCAGAAGCAGTTCGTTCCCGAGCAGATTCAGCTCCGCAAACAGCTGCTGCACGTTATCGAAAGAAAGGAGCGCAACCTGGACCGGCGAGAGGAACTCCTCGATCAGCAGAACTCTCACCCGACCACACGGAGGCCGCTTCTGCTCGAGCGAGATGACCTTCTGAAGGAAGAACAATTTCTTCATGCGAAGAGACTGAACCTTGCACAGCGGTGGGACGAGCTCGAGGCACAATACACCCAGCTTGAAGAACAACGCATCCCTCGGGCGGAGCGCCTTGAGGAGTCGAAGCGGCGAAGCATTTCAATCCAACAACAAGTCGTCATCAAGCTGCTCAGAGCCACGCATATTGTGTTCGAAGAATGTGAGTCGGGCAACCCTGAGGTGGCGGAAAAGTAGGCTATGCCTGATAACTGCAATGGGATCAGTGCAATGGGATCAGTAGGAATCGATGTAATGAGGGAATGAGCATTAGTAGCGATAGAGAAGCGTAATGGTCCCCGAACAAGAGTATACGGATATCAGAGAGGAGTCGGAGTCATGGGTCTGAGCTTCAATCAAATACACATCTTAGCTTAGCACGAAGGATATGAATGCAGGAGAGTGTTTTGTGACAAAGCCGCGATCGCCCTGTTGTCCACGGACAGATCGAAGAACACATTCTCACGAGTATGCATTGAAGACTTTCACACCACTCATCAGTATGATGTCTGACGGCGCACCCTCCCAATGGAAGCAAACTTCGGTCTTCTCATCACTGTACCCTACAGGGAGAGAATGTTTCGATCACGTTCCGTCGTCTCAGCTTTGTAGCATGACGTCGGGATGACAGTATGGAGAGCTCTGCATAGCACTACGCAGCAGAAACAAGAGTTGCCGTGTTCGTTATGGTTTCTTTGTTGTAGCTGAGTCCATCGCGACGTGTATTATTACTGCTGAAGCAAACTGTGCGAATGAAAAACCTTGCGCGAGACATGACTGGAGCGTACGCATGATAGCTTTCTGCGCAGTCGAATTCCTCCATCGGACCGGCTGTTCGTCTTCAAGCATGCAGTCCTCCTTCTCGGACAGATGATAGACTCAGCAGTGCGCGAAGACAGAAGCGTAGAGTCATGCTCCAATAACATTCTGAAAGTCCTCGATTGGCTCGCAAGATCTTGGAAGAACGCTCGTCTTCTCCTCTGGAGGCCCATCGTGCAGCAGATGTATCTTGCTGAAGCTGCTGCGCCACGTCGATTGAAGCTTCGGAAGAGACAGATCTGGACCAATTTTTCGAGTGCGAGTATGAGAATATGGATGTAAGTGTGTTCCGAGTTTGATGGGACGGGCAGAGATGGAAGAGGTGAAGCGAAGAGTGAAGTGAAGTCCCTCAACCGGAGCTGTCTCCGTAAGTACTCCGCATCATTAGCGTCATCGACCTCCACAGACCTCTATACCACACTCTTTTCTCTGACCCAACAACACCAACAACAACCCTTTCCCATCCCAAAGAATCACATGCTCCTCCGCCGCATCATGTCCACCTCCTCCAAAACAATGCTCAACCCCGCCACCTTCCCCCGCCCTCCAGCCTGCGAACCCACTCCCCGACACCTAACCGTAACCCTCCAAAACGGCACCCGCGTCGCCGACACAAAAGACGCCTACTGGGTGCTCGAAACCTACCACCCTCCAACCTACTATCTCCCCGCATCCTCCTTGCTCGTTCCGAAGACCAAGTCCTCTGCCCGCTCGACCTATTGCGAATGGAAAGGTTTCGCAACCTACTGGGACATCGAAGGCGTCAAGGGTAAAGCGTGGTCGTACGAGGATCCGAGTGAGCGGTTCAAGGCGTTGAAAGGGTATCTGAGTTTTTATGCGGAGCCGTGGGAGTGTCAGGTTGATGGAGAGGTGGTTGTGGCGCAGCCGGGGGATTTTTATGGTGAGATTCTTTTCCTCTCTGAGGCTCCCGGGAGTGTGTGGTCATGCTGACGCTGTGGTTTCGTAGGTGGGTGGATGACGTCGGATATCCAGCGGAAGTCTGTGAAGGGTGCGCCGGGGACCAGGCATTGGTGAAGTAACCGTACTCGAGTTTGGTGTGGAGGCGAATCGGAGCAGTTCTGATGATTGGGCTGAGCCATCATGATCGAATTGCGGTGGAGCTTCAATCGGCCAACAATGCAAAGGGATTTTGCGCCAGTCCAGGATCCAGCACTTTCAACTTCTTGCTCTTCTTCGCTTTCTTCCTCGGTCGGTCTTCTACGTCGCTCCCCCTATCTTGTGTGTTATCGTTCACCTCTGGCGTCGTCCCCAGTAGCGAACCCATCATATCCCTCCACATCACACCAGTCTGTTTCCGCTGTTCCTCTGCGGTCTCGGCGAAGAAGTCCACAATCCCAGGCAACGTTTTCATCGCTCGCTCGATCTCTACGTACTTGTTCCCCTTCTTCACTGCGTGCCGATTAACGACATGCAATATTTGAGAGATCATGCGCAATGCATAAAACGCAGCCTGCCACTGCGAGCTCAGCTGGACGACTGTCCACTTTTTGGGCCTCCGCAAGATCAGTACAGCGATCATGTCTTCCTCTGCAGGTTGCCCCAACCCCTCGTTGTGGAGGAATCGCAACACGGCTTGCATCGCGAGGTACTTCCATGCGTCCCGGTGGCTCAGTTTCTTCGACTTTGCCCAGGTCATCGTCTCCGTGATGTGCGCAGTCAGCGAAGAAACCTCAGATGCAAGCTCATCTTCAGCCAAGGTATCGATGAGGGTCGATACTATACGTGAGCCTGACCTTTTGTACTCCTGTACTGACTGCTCGACGCAGAAATCGTGGAGCAAAATCGTGTAGGCGAGTGTACGGAGGTGGGTGCTGACGTTCCAAGCAGGCGAGCGAGACGGATCGTCGTGTAAAAAGGGAAGGTACATCCTCAGTCCGCTCGGCGCTGCGATCGAGGCGGCATCTTGACATGAGGTTGTTTCGAGTTGGAAGACGAGCTCGGAGATGCGAGAATCGCGGGCTGCGAGGGAGGATTTGAGAGCTGATGAAGACTTGATAAACGACCATTGAGTGATCTCGGCAGTAATGGAGAACGTCTCTGCGAAGACAGTGAAGTCGGGAACAGTCGGTGGAGAGACGGATTTGAGTAAAGCTTGCTCGAGTGTACAATGCAGATCCTGCGACATGAAAAATGCCGGCCGGATGAGGTCCGGAAGTGGATACTTGGCGGAAGCCGCAATCCTTCCAGGCCATTGCTCTGTCGCAGACCAGCTCGTATCATTTGCCGTACCAGACTCGGACAGATCTCGAAGCGTAATCACCCTGGTGTTTTGTCCCGGATTGTAAACCAGCAAATCCGCATCGTCCGAGAATATAGTTATGATCCTCTCCGAATCCTTAGCAGCCAAATCCTTCGCGGCCACAACACAGTAAGGGTCCGCTTCTCCGGGAACGACATAGGTCACTTTAGCATACTGCCTGTGTCGCAAGAGTTCTTCGACTACTGCGAAGACGAGAAACGGTGGCGGAGGAAGACTTTTCCGCAGCTCACTCGATATGGATGAGAGATTCGTGGTGGAGAGTTGTTTGAAGGCTTGTAGTTTCGTGACGTAGGCTTGGAGTCGATCGATGCGAACATCTTTCTTCGAGGCTGGAAGGGCGCCATCGAAGAGGATGGCTTCTCTAGTGAATGTGAGCACTAAGCAGCTCATAATCGAAGATTTCGTCCGCCTTACATGTCAAATCCAAAGTCTCTCAATTGATCCAGCCATCTAACAGTCTCAGCCGCACAGGCTTCATATGTAATGTTCTTCGATCTGTCGGTCTTATCACATAGACGGTAGTAGATGAAGTGTACAAGGCCAGGTCCATCGAATATCGCGGTGGATCGTGGTATGCTTTCGTCGGAAGGCTTGAAAAATGTTTTTCGCTGGGCATGCGCACTCAGACGAGTCCCGAATCGTTGGATGCCCATGTCATGCTGGTTGGAGCAGAAGGTGCGAGACAAATTCGTTCGTCGTATATTTCGGAAAGGACGAATGCAAGTCGCCGGAGCTGAGTCCGCTTCGTATTCGTCTACGAATACGAGGCCCGCTTGCACCTGCAGAAGCTCCCTTCTTGTCTCAACTTCTTCTCTGTCTAGTCTACTTCTTATTCATCAACACCAGATTCATCTACGGACGCCTTCAAGCGCTGTATTAACGTCATGTAGGGATCGGGCTCTCTTGTATCAACTGACCCAGCACTGATGGAGACATTGGCCTGCTCCAGATCCCCTGGACAGATACGAGGTCATACCTTGCGCTTCCCCAGTGCGGTATGGACTCGCCCCAGTGCCATCGTAAAAGTGCTATATATAGCAGCAGCCGGTAAGCATCTGTTATGCATTATGCATAAGCAGACGAAGGTTATTCCTCATAAAACCCACTCGATCTCCATCTCTTGGAGGGGCTGTCCCTTCTACTACCACCGCAGCCCATCATGACACGATCACTGCAGTGCAAGCTATTCTCCTCGCTTTACCTTGCCTCCCTAGCCCGATTATCGCTAGCACTTCCACAACGCGGACACTTCGTACCAGTGGACGGCTCAACCATCGTTCGAGCTGCTGTGGCCTTTCACCAGCCGAGACTGCAGGAAGCAGAAGCCATCTTGAATGACATTTCTGACCCGACTTCGGAACGATTCGGCAACTACCTTGATTCAAAGCAGCTGGTGAGCAGTGATATCGTTGATATTGTGAAGGTTTTGCTGACCGTTTCTACTACAGCAAGAGCTATTCGCGCCCGCGAAGGAGTCCGTCGCAGCCGTCGAAGAATGGCTGAACAAAGCCAACATCTCCTCTGAATGCATGCATCTGAAGATCACGAGCTCTATGCTGGAGTTCGATGCAGAAATTGGTCAACTGGACGAGCTGTTCGCCACGACGCACTACTGGAGAAAGCATCCGGATAGCAGAAAAGCCCAGCTCCAACACGAGGACTACGTGATCCCTTCGCATCTCCAGGAGCACATCGAGTTCGCACATTTCTTGACCACCGACCGCTCAAAGTCAGACCTCCGGAAGAGGAAGACGCAGTTAAAGAATGACAAGCGTGGTCAACCGGATAAGGGCAAAGGCGAGCCCGTCCCTCTCCCACCATACAAGGACTCACTCCCGCTCGACCCTGCTCAAAGAGCCAACTGCAGTGAGAATTGGACGCCGGCCTGTATTCGAGGTATGACTCTTGCACCGCACCACCGCATCTCGACTAACACTCAAGCAGAACTCTACTCCCTTCCATCTCCCGATCCCAACCGCCGAGTGGCAGACAACAACGCCATCGGCATCTTCGGCTTCGGCGATATATTCGATCAAGCCGACCTAACCTCCTTCTTCACCAGCCTCGCGCCGCACATCCCCCCTTCCACTGCCCCAGACGTCCACTACATCAACGGCGCGGACCTCTACGCCAAACACATTGACGGCGAAGAGAACCTTGACATCCAAATGGCGTACCCCATCATCCACCCACAGAAGATGACAATCTTCCAAACGCCCTACAACGGGCTGGGTGGCATCGCGAATGACTTCCTCGATGCTGTCGACTCCTCTTATTGCGACAAAGACGGTGGTGATGATCCTGACCTTGATCCTCACTACCCTGCTTTCCAAGGCTTCGCGGGACCGAGGGAGTGTGGAACGCAGAAGATCACCAATGTGCTGAGTGTGTCATTCGCACTGGACGAGTCGAGTCTGCCGGTCCATTATGTTCAAAGACAGTGCGCGGAGTGGATGAAGCTGGCCCTGGTGGGAACGACGGTCCTCGTCTCAGCAGGCGACGGAGGCGTGAAAGGTCAATTCAGCTGCCTCGTCAATCCGCTTGACAAGAGCAAAATCGCGTTCAGCCCTCTCTTTCCAGGTAAGTCCCTCCCATGTTCAAATCTCATCTCCGCGAGCAACGTGCTAACCACATCCACCTCAGGCACATGCCCCTACATCACCACCGTCGGCGCCCACCAAGTAACCATAAACCCCGACTCCTCCTTCACCCCCATCGCCATCGACGACAAAAAACACAACTACTGGTCCTCCGGCGGCTTCTCCAACGTCCTCTCCCAACCCTCCTACCAATCCTCCGCCGTAGCAACCTACCTCTCCTCTTCCAACCCCTCCACCCCTCACTACCCACCGGGAACCTACAACGCCACCGGCCGCGCCTTCCCCGACGTCGCCATGCTCGGCGCCAACGTCACGATTAGTGATGAAGGGGAGTTTACCGTTAGCGGAGGCACGAGTGCGGCGGCACCGCTGTTCGCGGCGATGATTACGAGGATTAATGATGAGAGGTTGTTGAAGGGGAAGAAGGCGGTTGGGTTTTTGAATCAGATTTTGTATCGGCATCCGGAGGTTTTTGAGGATATTGTGGTGGGGAGTAATCCGGGGTGTGGGACGGAGGGGTTCAAGTGTGCGAAGGGGTGGGATCCCGTGACGGGGTTGGGGAGTCCGGTGTTTCCTAAGTTGAGGGATTTGTTGGTTGGGTTGCCGTAGGCTGCTGTAGACTACTGCGGAATTGGATTGAATGTGGTTTGCATGTCTGGATGGGGAGGTGTCGTCACTAGAATCGTCTATGTGTGATCGGCGGAGCTTCGGGTCCTGGGATATAGATAGCTCCAGGCATCAACTCCCGTACCTCAATGGCTGGCAGTCTGCTCCAACATCATCCCCTCAAGGCGTACCGCCAGGCTGCATATGACAGAGGACAAGGCTTTGACGTTTCGCGATGGCCGGCGTGCAGCATATCCACACGATACACAGCCCGTCGGATCTCCTCCACTTGGGGAATGAGACCGAGCTCGAAGACGCCGAAATCCATCTGCACGTATTTGCCCCTCTCCAATCCACCGGCCTCCTGGCCTCTTACCGCGAGCACAGCATCACCCGTCTCGCAGGCGTCAAACCTGGCCGTCGAGCAGGTCGAGAAACTCACGAAGTCCTCGACCTCCAGCCGTTGTTCAAGGCCTGGCGAACGGCGCTCGCTGACTTCCCATTCTCGTCTCCAGGCCCTCACGCTGGAAATGGGATGAAATTCGTCTTCGACATCTCTCTTCCACCTCCACCCGCTGGACTCGATGACAGCGCCCCGCCACAGGTGATTTGGAGCCGCTCCCCGGGCTCGGGACTAGTCGTTGACGAGGTTGATGTGCAACACTTCATCACGCTCGTCGCGACGTCGATCAGGATGAGAAGTCAAAGTACGGCAAGGTTTGGAATGGAGGGAGTGGAGGAGTATAGGCGTACGGTGCCGGAGACCACGCCGAGGAGTGGGAGGTATTGGGGAGGGATGGAGCAGGTGTTGGAGAAATTGAGTGGTGGGAGATGAGATCCATGGTAGCGGCGTTATTGCCATACCTATGAAAGCGGTTGTCGCAAGGGAGTGTCGTTGGAGAAAATGGAACGAGACGCGAACCTAGATAGGATGTCCGTCACCTCAGCGTCGACCCGTTCAAAGTGTCCGCTCAAATATTCAAGGCTTCGCATCAAATGCACGACCCCAGATCCCTGCCCTCATGAGTTTACGCGGCCCCTGCAAATATGAGTGTACACAGTACTATACAGACATGAACATGGTTCTTCTTATACCACACTTTCTAGAAGATTGTCAAGGAATACCTCACCCTTCTCATACACTCCTCCCTCCTGGACAGCAACCTCCACTCTGAGACATTGTTCCCGCATGACACAGCGGACGACAAGACCACGAACGTGACCAGAAGCTGAAAGACGACGACTACAACCTCCATTCCCTCGGTTTCCTCCTCAACCCTGGATGCCCACAACGCCCTCACCACCACGATGACCACCGAAGCTCCTCCCTCCCGCTCCGATACCCGCTCCTCCTCCATCTTCCCCGATCTCCCCAAAATCCCACACTTCCAACCTGCGCCGCGAACCCTCTACCAAAAAGTCCACAACCGCCCACGATGGCTACTCGTCCTACAAGCAGGTCTCTGGCGCTTCCTCATGTCGATCGGCATGTTCCTACATCGTCTCGCACCTCCGCGACCGAAAAAGGCAAACTTCCAGCGCACATTTACGAGTACGCTGGCCGGGAAGAAGGGAGAGATCACATTGTATTTTTACGTTCCCGCAGATTGGTCGACGCAGAGGGAGTTGTGGAAAGGGAGACCGGTCGTACCGGAGGCGGAGCCGGAGAGGGACGTTGAAGCGGGCATGGAGCCACTTGGAAGGAGGGAGTCGTTGAGGAAGAGCATTGGTAGTCTTGGAGAAGGGCTTAAGCGGCGGACGGAGAGAAATAGACGGTGGGATCATTATCCTGTGGTGATCAATTTTCACGGCGGAGGTTTCACGCTGGGGTCTCCACATGACGATGCGAGGTGGTGTCGGACGGTGGTGGACAATATGAACGCCGTGGTGGTTTCGGTGGACTACAGACTTGCGCCGGAACATCCCTTCCCAACAGCGGTGGAGGATGGAGTAGATGCGGTGATTTGGCTGCATAATCATGCGGCAGAGTTTGGGATTTCGAGGGAGAAGATCTGTCTAAGTGGATTCTCGAGTGGAGCGAATATGGCGTTCACGGTGCCGTTGCGGTTGTACGATGAGCAGACTGGATTCGCTCGGGAGGATGTCGAGGAGGCGAGCGCAGACGATAACACACGGGGAGCAGTACAATACAAACCCTACGAGTCCTCCACGGAAGCCTCCTCCTCAACAGCAACGGTCCCAGCCCAAGATCCCACCCGGAACAGCGACTCACCCACCACCTCAACACCCGCCTACTCCACAGTAACAACCGTCCGTCCCGACGACCCTCCACCACCCGTCCCACAACCTCCAAACAAAACCTCCACCACCTTCCACGAACAAAACCTCCAGCACTCCCACATCCACATCGCCTGCATAGTCCCCTGGTATCCCTCCCTCGACTACACTCGCACCCGCCACGAGCGTCGCGCAACCTGCGTCCGCGCGGACCAAGAACTCCCCGCCTTATTCACCAATCTCTTCGACGACTCATACCTGCACCCTCCGGCGGCTGTGTCCCTCGACTCACCTTACCTCTCACCCGGCGTGGCACCTACCAGCTTACTCCGCGAAGGACTGCCTCGGGATATCATCATGCACACGTGTGAATGGGACATGCTGCTCGACGAAGGCCAAGCTTTCCACATCCGTCTCTCCGCACCAGACATCGGCAAAAACGTCATATATAACATGGTCCCCGGCGTGCCGCATGGGTGGGATAAAGCGCCGAATCCGTGGAAGCCGACGCCCGGGGTGAGGGAGTGGTATTTGGGGGCGATTCGGGAGATGCAGAGAATTTTGGGGGAGGAGCCGGTGAAGGGGAGGAGTAGGAGTGTGGTTGGGGGGAGGAGTCGAAGTCGGAGTGCGGTGGGTGGGAGGAGTAAAAGTGTGGTTGGGAGGAAGAGTGGGTTGGGGAGGACGAGGGAGGAGGATGAGGGGAGGGAGATGGGGAGTGTTAGTGGGCATGGGGCTATGCCTTGAGGTCGAGGGGTGGAATTTCGATGGGGTCGAGAAGCATTCTTAGGATCGCCGGAGGAATTGTACGGCGAGGCGTTTTGGAGCGCAGCATGCATCGGGCAGTTCCTGGAACGGACGGGTTTGCATTCAGTGGTTTAGCGTTCGACATTGGGATGGAGATGGCGGTAGTACAGCACCGCAGCAGCGAATACGATGGCACGGTCCATCTTGCGACTTGGAGAATGTACGACCCTGCTGAGCAGAACGCTGTAGATTTTGCATGCGAAGCAATCGTAGAAGCACTCGCCCATGATTACGAACTTTGGGATAGCTATGACTGGTCACGATGAGACATCACGATCATATTTTAGGAAAGAAAGAATAATGTTAGGTACTATTAGGTGAGAGTTCAAGAGTGGCGAAACGCTGCCGAAGCTCCTCGACCCAGTCCTTCGCCTCCACCGCCACTGCCTTGGAAGAACAGAGAAGACAGGAGAGACAGTCTCGGTGACGGATGTGACGGTGGTGGTGATGATTTCGGTCACGGTGGCGGTGACGGTTTGGGTGACGGCGGAGAGCGGAGAGGCCGAAGTCGAGGGGAGGAGGAGGAAGACTGGAATGTACTTGAGCCATGCGAATTCACTTCACGCGAAGTGGGAGACACTCACAAGGCACCTAAATGAAGGCCAACATTTTGTAAAAATGCTCGAAAGCCATTTTTATATAATGTGGGATCTGTGTCATCGCTGTCAGCGTGAAGCCATGCAAATGAGCACTGAAGTGGACGTGCAAGAATTGCAAGAATCGAAGAAGGATGATGATGCTGGCGATGATAGCTATGCGAATATTCTGCGAGCATGTCAGCAGAATTCATATGGCGTGGAAGACGAACGCAGTGGGTGGAAGGTACATTGATTCTCGATTCTTGCTCGTGGAGGCAGAAGGAGGAAAAGAGAAGAGGGAGATCTTCGAGGGAATATACAAATTTCGATACCTTAGTCAAGAAACATGACCGCTGCTGCCGCTCTGGCTTCGAGCAGGAGGAAGTCAACAAAGGTTGACGGCAACGTCGAGCGATACGAGCGAAGTGCTCTTCCCTTGAGGGGGAATGTAGGCGCAAATGCAAGTAGTATGCAAGCACGAACGAAGCAGAGTCATGGACGATAGTCCCGGTCCGACAGCCAATGCAGGGATTTCGTCTTCGGATGAGTCGTGTCATATATCGAGAGCTCAGCACGCTGCCAAAGTGCTCCAGAAATCGCTTCGCAACCTCGATGCTAGCAGTCGTGCATCTCAATCTGATCTCGGAACTCGAAGTGATCCGGGATATGGTACGACATCACCCTGCGCCACCCGCCCGGCGGATTCCTCACTTCGGATCTTGGGCTTATCTGATCAGGGAGCTTGTCCCTCTCCCCTCGCCAAGATGCCCAAGTATAATCGGCCGTTCTCTCTCCCGCCATGACGAGTCTGAATCTTGCCACGATCCCCTCCACGCATTCTCCAACGGCTTTTGCCCAATATCCGACGGACAAGTCTTTGCAAGCACGAGCAATGGCTGCTCTGCGGCTGAAGACGTACGCAACGCCGCGCTCGTTCGCTTCGTATTCGACATTCTGCACCCTGCTCCAGCCGGAGGGACCAGAGTCCGGTTGAGTGGAGCCTTCGAAACCGGAGATATGAACGAAGTATAGCTGTTCGACTTTCTTTACGGCGTGGATCATGTCGATCTGAGTGTTGTAGTCCGAGAATACACGAGGTATGAGAAACTCCCGGTCCATGTACAGCTTTGACGCCAATCTCTTGACACCGTACTGATGTAGGATCCCGAAAACGGAGCCTTTGTAGCCCCCATGCTCATGTGTATATCTGCTGAGATGAACGATGTTGTTGTAAACGCAGTCCAGCGGCAGCGAGAGCGCCTTGCAAGGCTCGTGGAGATACTTCCAAAAGTAGGCGGCGAGCACATGGCGTTCTTCGGGTGTTGGCCGCACCTCTGCCGTTCGCGGGCCTGTTGGTTGGCCTAGGGTGGTCCTTAATTGTCGCGAAGCTTCGGCCATGTGGATGAAATGTTCCCGGTCTGAGGTGGAGATGCTGGCAGCAGAATAGCATTGATAGTCCATCGACAAGGTGAATCCGAGCATGTTCCGGGTCCGTTCGGTCTCACGTTTCAGGAGGACTTCGGCTCCCATGGGGTATTCTTCGTCCAGCATATACTGCTCATCAGCCCTTTCGGCGAGATGATCCAGCAGGGCGTCGGCTTCCGCTGCGGTAGGACGCATGGATGATCCGGAGACGAAGCTGGTGTAGGCTGGTGGATTTCTCTTCTCCATCGTAGTGCCGTTAGTTGACTGACTGTAGCTTAGCAGGATGAGTGCAGTGTACAGGTCTTGACATCACAGGGAGGCGCAACACAAAGAAATATGGCAGTCTACTACCTTCGCGCCAGAGAAAATATGGCAACGCCGTTCAATGGCCTTTCCGCGGACTTGCGCTTTCTGTGTCGGTACTGTACCGACCTTCGAATGTTCCGTCGGGTCATTTTGTGGCCGACCACTTTCTCTACACGACCAGTGGTACTTACCAAGAGTTAGGGGGACAAAGAGCTACCCGTGGATTGTGAGTGCCTGAGGCAGAAATCCAGCTTACTAAGATTTGCTACAAGGGAAGTGAGTCCTCGAGACAAGTCATGGGCCTGTCCGCCAAATAACGACAGACACCATTGTCCTCGGAGCCAACGCCTCTGTCTCCTGTATCCTGCTCCTACTCTGGTCGGAGAGGGACCAGCATCATCGCGACTCTGTGAGGCTCAACCGCCTCTACGCCAAAGCGGTTGGAGTAAACCTTAAACGGCCATGGACTGGTGCATTCTTCCGATCCAAACAACCCGCGTTCAAGCCATGATGGCTGTGCGGATCCCACTCCGTGGCACTCATCGACACATCGCCATCGCAAGGTAGCAGGGATGTCAGAGGCTCGCAGTCCGCCCTCAGACACGGCGAGAGCTGATACTTCGCCCCGACATGGAGCAAGCCGGCGCGACAGGGAATTCAGACGGTTCGTTGGCCGCTCAGTCGTCGTACTGGATGAGGAGAGATTCTTCTCTCTAAGAGAGTGCTGACATCATGCCAGATATGCCGAAGCAGTGGTTGGACTGCGGCGCTCTGCTGAAGGTCAAGCGGTGTCCTCGCGAGATCTTTCGCTAACTGCCTTTGCACAATTGATCGCGTTGAGGCTCCATGCCAAGCGTGGAATCATATCGCTATTCGACAAGGAAAGGCAGTACATTATCGCGGAGGCGACCAGGACCCTCAGTCTACAACAAGATGCTGTGCATGATGTCGCCGATGAGATCCAATTCGGAGCCTCGGTGTTAGAGCGGCATGATGGCGATTTCTATCGCAAGACATTAAAAGGTCGCTTCTTCGAAGTCAACGACCTTCTGGGTGACGAGAAATATGCCAGCCATCCTCTTGTGACCAACACGACGTATTCTGCAAGGTCTTATGCAGGAGTCCCGATCAAAACCCCAACCGGATATACCATTGGCGTTCTATCATTTCTCGATGATCGCAAGCGGAATGCTGGGCTGACGCACGAAGAGGTCACCTTCATGCACGATGTGGCGAAGACTATCATGGCACATCTCGAAGGCTGTCGCACTATAGTCCGGCACTCTCGAGGTATCAAAATGGTCACCGGGCTGAGCCGCTTCGTGGAGGGCAAAGCCGGCGCAGAGGAAGAACTTGAAGGCTCCTATCGTGACACCAATGACATGCGGGACCGGCAAGCGGCACAGACATCGAGCTTGCAAGCTTCCGGACGTACGAATGCCATGAATGCTGCAAGCAATGCGGAGAGATTCGACGACTATCAGCGCAGCTACGACCCTTCCAGCAAAAGCGATCCGCACGGGAGGTCTCCACACATTGGGAAAGTCAGTGAAGGTCTTCACGCACGACTGCTCGAGGAAACGACAAGCTCCGTACAGGGCAACAGCGAGACCGCTTCACAAACCCTGTCAAACAAGAGCTCGTTCGATGCTCAAGATGGTATTTCGAGAGAGAAGCGAAGTTGCTTTGAACGTGCCGCCGGCATCATCAACACTTCGATGAACCTGGCCGGCACCTTATTCTTAGACGCATCCGTCAGCGGATTCGCTCAACTCCGCAACAACACTGGAGATAGCACCACAAGTCCTGAGAGTGAAGGCTCCAACAGCGGAGGCTCAGCGGCCGCTGTCAGGACACGCAGCCCGAACAAGTTCGATCACAAGCCATGCAGACAGATTGCTGCCGCCTACGACTTCACGTCGACGGAAGAGAATCATGTCTTGCATCGCCCAATACCCGAACGTTTCCTGAAGTCACTGATGCGAAGGTATCCCTATGGCAAGATTTGGACGTTGGATGCCAATGGCAACACGTCGTCAGATGAGTTTTCCGAAAGCAGTGCTGCGACTGACCAGACGTCTGTGGAGTCAGACCGACCTGCGACGCCTAAGCCCGCCCCAAAGCCAAAGCGTAAGCGAGCTCAACCAGACGGCGCTGTCTTAGCACAATTGTTCCCTGGAGTACGTTCATTGGCTTTGATGCCGATGTACGACTCCGCCCGAGAGCGATTCTTTGCTGGTGCCGTTGTTTGGACCTACGACCCGGTACGCATTTTGACAATGCAGGACGACGCCAACTATCTTGGCGCCTTCTGCGATGTCATCATGGCAGAAGTCGGACGACTTGACGCGCAGTCAGAGGCGCGGGCAAAGACAAGTTTCATATCTTCGATCTCGCACGAGTTGAGGTCTCCACTCCACGGGATTCTGGGCGGCATCGAAGTTTTACAAGACAAGGACAATGCAGCCGTCCAAGAAGATATGCTGCAGATGATTGAGGCTTCCGGGAAGTCTTTGCTGGACATTGTGAATCATCTTTTGGAGCATGCCCACAGTTCATCGGAACACTCTCGCTCACAAAAGCCGAATAAAGCTTTTCGAAGCAGAGAGGCTGGTTCTGCAAGACCAGCCATCACCCGCTACAACACCGGATCACAGCATCAGCCTCCGCATGATATAGCGCTTCTCACGGAAGAGGTGCTCGACACAGCTCTTTGGTCTACGCCCAAGCCCACGCCACTATCCGACAAAGACCGACGGCGAGGAAGCGTGGATGTTGGCGCTGGCTCAGCCCCTATCAAAGTCATACTAGAAGTCGAGCCAAACGATCTTAGCGATGAAGCTTGGCTCTTTAGAGTGAACAGCGGCGCCTGGAGGCGTATCGTTCAGAATCTTACCACCAATTCGCTGAAGTATACCGACGACGGCGGGTATCTGAAACTGTCACTATCTGCCCGGCCTCCCGATGAGGATTCTGTCGCTAAAGGGAAAACTGTGGTGGAGCTACTCGTCGTCGACTCCGGCAGAGGCATGTCCAAGTCTTTCCTCAAATTCGGGCTGTGGCAAGCGTTCTCTCAAGAAGACGCCCAGTCGCAGGGCACCGGTCTTGGCCTGAGTCTTGTCCACGGGATTGTCAAGGAGATGGGTGGAGCGATCGATGTTCAGAGTAGCAAAGGCATTGGCACGGCGATCCGCGTGACGATCCCGCTACCCCGAGCGCCGCCCGTGCGCCATCTGAGCTCAGAGAACGACCGACCAGAACCCGAGATGACGACGAAAGACAGGCTGAAGTATTGCACGTACACGTCCATCGGCTTCGGAGACGATGATGGAGTGGGAGACAGGGCCACGCAAGCAAGTGGTATGCTGAGAGAGTCCATCGCAGTTGCTTTCAAGTCTTACGGAATGAGAACGACAGAAACCGGAGAAACAGCACAAATCTACATCATGCCCGAGCACAAAGCAGCGCAGCTGGCTCGGGCAGAACCACAGAACGACATCGAGAGGATAGCATGCGCGAAGCCGGCGATTGTACTTTGCCACTCCGTGGCTTCTTCGAGAGCATTGGCCAATGCTGGAGGCCACTTGACGAATGCAGTGCACGTCGCGCAACCGCTTGGGCCCCGAAAGTTGCTCAAGGCGTTGACAGCCTGTCTGGAGAAGCTTTCGTCTGACGCCCCCTCAGTCCCTCAACCTTTGCAATACAGCCAACCAACAACACATGAGCCCTCCGGTTCAGCCCTGACCCCACATAAAGTTCCTTCGCGCCCTCTCATCCCGTCCAAGAGGAAAACCTCAGATGAGTCGAGCCTTCCCACGCACCGGCATACCCGCTGGCCGTCATCTCCAAGCATGGAACTTTCGCCCACCAACCCACGACCCGAAGTAGCAGCATCGGGACTCCGCACGCTCCTCGTGGACGACAACGAGCTGAACCTCTCCCTGCTGAAGACCTACATGCGCCGCAACGGCCACGACTACACCTGCGCGCGCAATGGCGTGGAAGCCGTGCACGCTTACAAAGAAGCCTACTCCGCCTCTTCCGATTCCACAACTCCGATCCTAGTCCTCATGGACCTTACTATGCCCATCATGGGCGGTCTCGAAGCTACTCGACAAATCCGAGCGTTTGAACGGGAGCAAGTCCATAATTCGGACCGCGGGTCGAGAAGTACGTTCAACGCTGGTCTGCCCGGTGAGGATATGGACAGCAGAAGGAGTTCGCTGAAAGGATCGCATCCGCCACCGGCTGTGGTCGTCGCGCTGACGGCAATTTCGGGCAGCGAGACGAAGATGGCAGCTTTTGGGAGTGGGGTGGATTTGTACCTTACCAAGCCAGTGGGGTTCAAGAATTTGGGAGAGATCTTGAAGGGGCTGTTGGAGGATTCGAGACGAGCTTGAGTGGCAGGATGTATCATGACTTCGACAGAGACTCGGACAACAGAACGAATAGAGAGCTTATCGCGAGGAGGTTGCACATACGAACGATCCGACAATCGCACGAGCGATGTTGAACAAGTGAAGACGGCTACTTGGAGACATCGATCGCATACGATGCCGCAGTAACAAAGGAGGTGTTCACGAGAGAGGCTGCCTCACTCCGTGGCTTCTGCTCGATGATGCTGCTCGTACAGCAGCCTGCTACTGATCCCTGGTAGGCGATATATCAGGCATACCTTACCACCTCCGCATAGCCTTACCGTCCTCAGAGACATGCTCATCGGAGGTACAAACGCATATCCGCTACCGCTCCAACGCCCTCTCACACGACTCAGTGCCGATTTCCTCACGCTCCCTATCTTGGAGCAAGAGCCGAATCGAGAACCTCATCGTAGCCTTATCAAGATCCAAGACTACACCATCCCTGAATCGGTCAACGTTGGATCCCACAAAGTCGACAATCATCCGACCTCTTCACTCCGGTACGCTCTGCCCGTTGCTCGTAAATCTTTTTGGTGCTTGTCGATCCTTCGACTACTTATCTTGACTTCATCACCTTTCAGGCGGTCGAGACTGTACGACTACGAGCTACGACTAATCGACATGGTGGACTATGTGCCTGCTATCAACTCCCTCAACTTTGGCGTATGGGCAAAGTCTCTGCCATCTGGTATCGAGAGGCTCGCACGGACTCGTAAGGGCTCGTACACAGGGGATCCAGTAGATCGTCGTTCTAGAACGAAGGCTCAAAGACTGACATTGCGAAGAAGATCTATCATACCACGCGAAGACGCCGGACTGCACACAGACGAGTCTCGCGATAGCCGATCTGATGACGCGTTCGCAGACATGATTTGTTGTTCCTCGCATATCTGGATCAGGGCAAGTCTTGCCGAACGAGGACATTGCCTGTATCTGCTGTGTTGATTCCAGCATCGGACCAAGCCAGATCTGTCCGGATCGACGTCGTTGGCCATATTTCTCGCGTTGAGTCTCTCTTACGCCCACTGTCACCAACGTCTCTCGTTCTCTCTCTTGAGCCTCAAAGCATATCAAAATGACGCCTCAGCCAAGACAGCCCATCCTTCGCGGCTTTCGCGACTGCAGATCCCAAGATATGCGGCGTCCATCGTTCTTATGCTCATCTCAATCACTACTGCCGTCTCTTGGTATCGAGGATCTTCGTCGTCAATCTATCAATCTCGTTGCTGCCGCCAAATTAAGAAGGCGAGTCATATCCGGTACGAAGCAATGAAGTGATGCCCGATAGCAAAATGACCAATGCTGGCATCGGTCTTCCAATATCCGCAAGGATAAGGGTTCGCTTCCAAGAAAAGATGACAAACGAACGAGATCGAGGAAAGGAAGGATGACGAAGAGAAGCAAGATTGAGAAGAGGAAAGAGGACATATAAACCACCACCAGAACCGCCTCTGTCGCAATCCATCATCAACATCACACCATCTCTCGACCACCACCAACCCCACCAAGCCAACCAACCGAAGTCAACCGAGACCCTCCACACTCAGCAACAATGCAATTCACCATCCTTGCCCTCGCCGCTCTGGCCGCTGCTACCCCGACCCGCCTCCGCGAGCGAGCTCCGATCAACGTCTGTCCGGCTCTCGACAGCCTTGAGTGCTGCCAGGCGGATGTCGATGGTGTTCTTGCTTTGACTTGCTCGCCTCGTGCGTATCATGGAGGCAACTGGAGGAAAGACGTAGTGAGCTGACTTGCAGTAGCATCGGGTGAGGTCTACACGGCCGATGGTTTTAAGAAGGACTGTGCTGCAAGTGGCCTGAGTGCTTTTTGCTGTACCCTTCCTTTGGTGGGTTGGCGGATGAGAGAATGTTCGTGGGAGGCTGAGCTGACGTTTGTACAGGCTGGTGATGCGCTGCTTTGCAGCCCTGCTTAGATGGGTCACGATGGATGAGACCAGTTCTGCGCTGAATTGATATGAGGTTGTGATTTATGGAAGTTCATAGATAAAGCGGGAGAAGATGACAGTTCTCTCTCGAAAAATACTCAACATTGTTACATCGTCAATTCTCGTTTCTCGTAGATTGCTGAATGATTTCAGTCTCCAGCCGAAGCACAATCAACATTGCCAGTCTTCTTCCCTCTTAGATCGTTGAATGACTTGAGCCTCCAGCGGATGGCTTCGTCCGTGACAAAGCACGTAGAGAACAGTCATAACAGTCATGGCCCTCAAACTCGCAGCCGCCGCCAAATCTCAGAAGCTTGCCACCTCCCCTCCTCCGCATTAACCAACCCTAAGCTTTCTTCGACGGACAAGGCGGCGGCGCAAAAGTCGGCTTCGGCTCGCAAGGATTGTAACATCCTCCATACCAGATCCCACACTCATTCACATAGTCCGCACATATAGTCGTGCACGCCGCGGACGTGGTCGTAGGAGGAGGACAAGCCGGCGGCGTGAACGTCGGTTTCGGCCCGCAGGAATCATAGCATCCTCCATACCATTGTCCGCACTCGTTCATGTAGTCTGCGCACACGGTCGGACAAGAAGACGAAGTGGAAGCCGGAGGCGGGATCGTGGAGGAGGAGCATGGAGGCGGAGTGTAGGTTGGCCGAGGTTTGCAGTCGTCGTAGCAGCCGCCGTACCATTGGCCGCATTCGTTGATTAGGTCGACACAGATGAAGTTGCAGGCGGGCGTGGTTGTTGGTGAGGGGCAGGGTGGCGTGTCGAAGATCGGCCAGCTGGAGACGAATGTCAACTGGATGCTCAGAATCAATTGGTAGGTGGCTGACAAGACATGTCATCGGCTAGTGTCTCACTTACGGTTCGCCGGGGCAATTCTCGAAGCAGCCGCCGTACATCTGCCCGCAGTCATTGACATAGTCTGCGCAGACGGTCCTGCAGTCTTTGGACTTGATCGGTTTGGGAGCGTGATCTCTGTGAGCTGGTTCCAGAGCCATAGCGGCAACGCTGACTGCGAAGAGCACCGTGGCGAGCATTGTGCAGTCTGTGCGACAGACGAACTTGGAGAAAAACGGACAGGAAGTTCTCAGAAGCGGTCGAGACCTCAGTATGTATAAGACCTAGTTCTAGGTCAAGCTTACCAGCCCGTCACACGTGTTACATTCCTCCGAGTCCTCGGGTGGTATGAGCTCTCCATGTGGCGCCTTGGCGGACTCACAAAAGCAAGCTTCCGACTCGATGTTGTCGCTGCCGACTCTTGTACATCCCAGCAAGACTTTGCGCATGAGCATGGGATGCTGGTTGGAATCGATCGATGTGACTGCATCGCTGACTGCCAAGGTCGAACCTAAATATCGAGTCAGGGAACATTGCTCTATTCATAGATTTGGGACTGGGATGCTTACGTTTCCATCCTTGAATACGGCAACCATTGCTCTGCAGCTCAGCTCGTGTTCAAGCACAATACGCACGAAGTATGTTGCCAAGTCTCGATGAGAGCATCTTGTGCATCCTGCTCTGACGAAACGTTCCGCCCATCAACTTCGACCTGAGCTCATTGACCTCGAGCGGACCACCAAAATGATCCTTGACTGAATACGACGACGGAATAGTCGGGAATCGTCATCTCGCCCTTAATGGAGTGCGCTTCATCTTCCTCTGTGGTAACATGTACATGCACATGTGTCCCAACCGTCCCCGGGCGAACTTATGCGTTCCGCGCGAGCAAAGGCTGGCGCTCCTCAAGATCGTCATCCGCACAAGAGTTCCGCACGTTCCGCCACATGAGTCCCTGGGCGAGGGAAAGTACAAGATTGTTGGCAGCCAACACCGCTACCAGCACGCACCAGGTCGGTAGATCCTCTGGGATGTCGAATAGCGACGTGTTGATGGCGGATGGCATGTTTGAATTGTCTTCCGGCTCAGGATCAGGTTTCCTAATCCTAACCGCCATTGAAATCGCGACGAGGAAGGAGACGATCGCTTGTATGCGAAGTCCATCAACATTCAAAGATCCAGACGACCCTCGCAGTCTAGTCTTACGGGTCTGGCAAGAAGCAGCGCACCACCCGACCAGCTGCATGATCAGACCAATCGAGATCATGGGTGAGACAATCAGCGACCAGTACATCTGTCTCCACTTTGCGCTGTTGCCCTTGTCGTTTCGAGGGATGAAGGCTCCGCTGATCGCTGGGTAGAGAGTGACGGCGGCGAAGAACATGCAAGCGAAGGCGAGAAACACCTTGCGCCGACCGCTGGAGTGGTCGAAGGGTGGCAACGTGAGGTACAAGCAGAACCTTGATCAGTCGTTAGCTGACTTGCGCATACATCGATATCTCAGTTGCACTCACACTGCGAGTTGTCCGAGCCAAAGCACGCCGAATTGAGCAAGATCGAGCACATTTGCGGAACCGAAAGGCTCTTCGTTCAGCGGATATTCGAATGTTGCGAAGGTCACCATGGCGAGGTAATAGGTAGCGATGAGCTGCTCGAGAAAGACTCTGCGGGAGGAGATGCCCTCTAGATTTCCTCTGATCAGGATGCGGTGCAGCTGTGGCACGAAAGAGGCTGCGCTGAGCACCACGAGCGCCCTGAACGAAGTGAAGAGTCAGCAGAGTGCGGGTTGCGATCTTGGAGAGGTCACACATACCAGCGGATGAAGACGAGAACGGCGGACCAGAATTCAGACATGTTGCGCAGTGGATGTCTGGTGGTGTTGTTGATGGAGGACTTCGAGGCCTGGCGGAAAAGGCGAGGAGTGGACTGCGTCTTCTAGCCGCGCAAACGGCATCCTTGGCCGCGGACCGTTTGCCGTCTCGCAAGACACCCGACTGTCCACGCCGAATTGAATCGCCTTGTCGCATGTCAACGACGTGAGAAGCCTGCACTCTCCCTCACTGCAGATCCAAGCAGCGTAAGTGCGGCTACCGTCTTGAATCTGAAGACATTGAAAGAATACTCAAACGACGGAATGGAATACGGTACAACGAGAAATCCACTTACGGAACCATTGAATCTGATGCGAGAGATTCCTCTCCTCATGGTCGTTGCCATCGTTGCATTCGTTCGATGTTCTAGACACACCTTGGGCCTTTCGACGCATCGATGCGTCGTAGCTAGTCCACCCTGTAGCATGTGTTGCTCGCCATCCAATGATAGAGCCAACGTGCTGTCTCGGACCACGCCCTCTCCTCTTCTCCTGTACCGTCAGGTACTCTCACAATCCGGCTTCAGTTGTCAGGTATCCGCGGCATTGACCTTGCGATCGACATTTTCGGCGTCCCCGACGGGGCCTGTTGCAAGTACTGTCGCCCTGTGCCGAAACGAGCACTGAAGTCTTCGGGCAACGTTTGTGGTGTCCGTGGGAGCGATGGTGAGCGGCTGCAAGATTCTGGTGCACACATCCAACCGCAGTATGATGTCCCATTCCGCTCCAACGCCTCGCTAAATGTGTCAAATCCACGCCTGTGCCTTATGTCTTACTGCTGCTGATCCTTCACCAACCTCGCCGCCAGCACGTACAGAAACAGCGCGCCGCCGATCATGTAGAGCTTGTTCCTAGCAAGGAATCCTTCCGGTATCGCAGCTGCCTCTCTCTTTTCCGCAGCCACCGTACCGCCCTCTTTCTGTGACTTCTCCTCCTCCACCGTCCCATCCACCCCCTTGCTCACCCTCCTTCCCGTCGCCACATCCACTCCCTCCTCCTTCATCCACTTCCAATTCTCCTCATCGACCTCCGGCCACTCCTCCTTGAACCTCCTCCCTCCGTCTCCCGCTTTGATCGCACCAAACCCCTTCCCACCCTTGTTCACCCCACTCTTCCCTTCCTCAACCCAGCTCCCTCCCCCTGTACTATTCCACCACCTCGTCCTCTCCGCCAAACCCCTCCGCTCCGCCTCCGTCGCCGTCACACTCCCGGTGGTAATGTCCTCCCCCGTCATGAAACTCAGCACTCCCAATAAGATCGTGCCTACCTCCCACGCCGGGTTGAAACTCTTCGGGTGGAAGTCGGATATGCTCAAACACAGTCGTTCACTGCACCTGAATCTTCCACTCGGGGTGTGCATGCGAATCGCAGGAGGTGCAAAGGGGTAGTCGGGAGGGAAGGTCAGGGTGCCCCAGTATTGGCCGTTGTGGTAGGGAGTGTCGGGAGGGCCGGTGAGGATATAGTGCCATTCGAGAATGTTGGATTCGGAGGGGTGGGCGGTGATGTATTCGGGTGGGGATTTTTGGAGGGTGGCGTATTCGCGGGTCAGGCGTTTATGGGCGGCGCGGGTGGCCATGTTTGTGGAGGGTGCGGTGATGAGGTGTGCGGTCGATGGTTTGTTACTTGGATCGTAGGGTCGGGTTTGTCAGAAGGTTGCGCGGATTTATGGGTGTTTGTCGGGGTGGGAGAAGTGTTGGTGGAGGAGAATACGGTATGAGGTTGGAGGAATGGAAGATGGCCGTTTGAAAGTGACGGGAGCTCGTGAAGATGATGTAGCCAGAAGATGGCAGATCAATTGTTGATGCCTCAGGCACAACAAGAGCGAGAAGTTGCGCGGGAAATTGAGGAGATGTTCATCAGGATCGTTGCTCCCAAGGTCTTGTCCGCAATATGTCTCTTCGCTGTAATGTGACATGCACCGCACAAGGTGGTCCTGATTGGTTTCGTTTGGAGTGTTGCAATTTGAGCGGAAGGATGGAGGTATGGACAAAGAACAAGCACCAATTCTTGAGGCAGTGCAATCTAGCATCACGAGATGGCACAAAAGGAAACTACCTCGATAAGATGCTGCGGAGATTGGTAACAAGATGGAAGAATTTCAAGCACATTCACACATCACGGTATGGAAGATATGCTCAAGAACAATGGTTCAGAATCTCGCATCGCTTCGCTTCGTGACTAACAACAGCACAATGGAGACCAGGCGATAATTGCCGTCCTCCGCGATAGTGTCACATCCCGCAAATGCTTCTTCTCTTCCATCCATCATGCCATGTTCACCATTGCAGCACACCCGTAAAAGTATACGAGTCGCTCACAGACGACGACCACGGCGACCACCCTTTCTCCTCGTGGAATCGGATGGGGTTGGGGTGACGTCCTCGATGCGGCCGATCTTCATGCCGGAACGGGCGAGAGCGCGGAGAGCGGACTGAGCACCAGGGCCTGGGGTCTTGGTGCCGTTGCCTTGAAGCATGTTAGTATACTTCCAGCCGTATCAATAGATAACATCGGGACTCACCTCCAGTAGCGCGGATCTTGACGTGGAGAGCAGTGATGCCCAACTCCTTGCAGCGGATCGCAACGTCCTGAGCAGCCAACATGGCGGCGTATGGGGAGGACTCGTCACGGTCGGCCTTGACCTTCATTCCACCGGTGACACGGGAGATGGTTTCGCGGCCACTGGAATCACCCAGGTTAGCCATTGAACCATCTTGATTGCAAATTTCTTCGCAGAGAGACCCCGCCAACCAGACCCTCCAGCGCGCAGTCTTTCATGCGTTTGGGGATCTGGGTATGGTATGTGTCCTCTTTTTGCGGTGTGGTTTCAAACGTACGAGAGATCGGTGACGTGGACGAAGGTGTCGTTGAACGAGGCGAAGATACGGGCAACGCCGAAGACGAGCTCGCCTGTGAGGAGAAATGTTCGTCAGTATGCGGTTCATAAGAGGTCTGAATTCATCGCTGGGAGGGATTGCGCACCTTCGCGGACCTGAGGGCCGAGGGAGATGTTCTCCGTCGCGCCACGCTCGACCTTCTTCTTTGGTGCCATTGTGAATGAGGGTGGTGTGTATTGGGTGAAGTTGTAGTTGGCAGTTGACTTGTCCGAAGCAGAGGTCTCACTTTGTGCGCGAAGACGAATTTCGAGGTCGCAACGCCAAGATTCGTCTAGCGTGGTTCGTCGTTAGCGTCGGTCGGAACTTCCTCACAAATTCTCAGCTTCAAACTTCATCCTCCTCTCTCCAACATCACCACGCGACATCGACATCACTTCAGCTTGATGAGAAGACATCTCGAGCTGTGCCGAGTGTGTCTTGTGGCAATGAAAGCTGGACCAGCCGATTGAGCTCTGACAGGATCTGGTGCATTGTCACTGACTCGAATTTTCACTAACTCACCGCCGCCAACATGGCTGCCAACATGGGCAACACCGTCGTGGGCATCATCGGCATGGGCGACATGGGAAAGATGTACGCGCGGAGGATCGCTGATGCAGGCTGGACGTGAGTGTCATCTTCGGCGGACATCACTCAGATCTGTCTCCACCCAATGGTAAGCACACCCAACTCCTCCTCCTCTCCCTCACTACCCTTGCATGATGATCTCTGAGTGCATTTGGAACGATGTGGTGGTCGTCCGGCACCAGTGACTTCCGTTTTGGCGTCTCTGACCGGGCGACTGTCTATGATATATCTTCTCAGCTACCTTATTATTTTTGTCTGATCGCAATTCCTTCGAAAACGCACATTTTGCCTCGTCGACGAGTTTTGGACATCAACTGACTTGCCATCACAGATGTTCTACACACTGACACAATGCTCAGAGTACACGCCTGCGACTTACCCGACAAATTCGAGACACTCCAGGCAGAGTTCTCCAGCAGAGTACGACCTCTCACAATCTAGATAGCATCAATTCAATATAGCTGAACGTTCCTCTCCTTCAGAAAAACGTCCACATCCTCCAGAATGGCCATCTCGTCTCACGCAGTAGTGACTGGATCATGTACTCCGTCGAAGCTAAGAATATGGACAGCATCGTCGGTCAATTCGGTCCCTCCACCAAGCAAGGCGCCATCGTCGGCGGTCAAACCTCGACCAAAGCCCCCGAAATCGCCGCCTTTGAAAAACATCTCCCCTCCGACGTCGAAATCGTCTCCTGCCACTCCCTCCACGGCCCTGGCGTAAACCCCAAAGGCCAACCCCTCGTCATCATCAACCACCGCGCCTCCACTAAATCCGTCGCCCTCGTCGAACGCATCCTCTCCTGCTTCGAGTCGAAATTCGTGCCCCTCTCCGCCGAGCACCACGACCGCATCACAGCCGACACCCAAGCCGTCACCCACGCCGCCTTCCTCTCCATGGGCGTCGCCTGGCAAGCCAACAACCAATTCCCCTGGGAAATCCCCCGCTACATCGGCGGCATCGAAAACGTCAAGATCAACCTAATGATGCGCATCTACAGCAACAAATGGCACGTCTACGCCGGTCTCGCAATTCTCAACCCCGCCGCCAAACGCCAAATCCGTCAATACGCCGAGAGCGTGACGGAACTCTTCAAACTCATGCTCGGCAACCACCGCGAGGAGTTCACCACGCGCATCCACACCGCTCGCAGGGCTGTCTTCGGCGACACATCACCGGGCAAAGACGGCGAGAACCTCCTCCTCCAAGACGACCTCCTCGACCGCTTCAGTCTCGGCACCAAACCCCCGATCAAAGTGAAGAATAACCACCTCTCCCTCCTCGCCATGGTGGACTGCTGGTGGAAACTCGGAATCGTCCCTTACGACCACATGATCTGCTCCACGCCCCTCTTCCGCCTCTGGCTCGGCATAACAGAGTACCTCTACCGCAACCCCGCCCTCTTGTCCGAATGCATCACCACCGCACTCAACGACACGAGTTTTAGGGCGGACGATTTGGAATTCACATTCGCCGCCAGGGATTGGAGTGAACGGGTGGATCTGGGGAATATGGAGGGCTATCGGGAGAAGTTTGAGAAGGTGCAGAGGTATTTCGCGCCGAGGTTTGAGGAGGCGGGGAGGGTGGGGAATGAGATGATCAAGACGATTGAGGAGGGGTTGAGGGAGAGGGATGGTGGGCAGTGAGGGAGTGAAGTAATGTGCTTTGGATTACAGTGCGTGGTCATGCGCTGAGGGCTAGAGTGATGGCCTAAGACGAAGATCTTCGAGCGATGGTCATTCGCAGATCAATCTCATCAGACACTGTACTTACAAGAAGACTTCCAGCAGCTTCATAGGTGCCTATACAGCAGAGGGACATGCTACATGAGCCGTCCAGCTCCATTAGCAGACACACGATCAAGTCAAAACAGAGTCTTAAAAAGACATGCCTTCCAACAGCACCTACATGATCCCTCCATGCTCTCGCCAAAATTGCATACTCCAAGCCATCTAGAGTCACTCCGTCCAGTGGGATTCAAGCGACAGCTTGGAGCACAACTCCCCAGCTTCCCGCGCAGCGTTCACCGCACGAATCCGCACGACCGGCCGGGATTGTGCAATTTGAGTGGGAGAACGGAGGTAGCATGAAGATGTCCGATAGTCGTGTGAATCACCATAGCAATCATACCCAGCAGTCGTACACGGAGTCCTGCCAAGCAGCCTCACTTCCTTTTCCTCGCCCCTCCCTTCCCCTTCTTCCCCACCGTCCCTCCACCAGCATCACCAACCTCAGCACCCATCATCCGTCTCAACATCAGCACCTCATGCTTCGTAACAAACACTCCGTTTCCCATCAACCCACCACCACCACCTGTTCCACCTTCTCCACCATCCTCAAACCCGCCATCCATCGCCTCCACCAGCTCTGCAACCTTGCCACCTTCCCACTCACCCGCGTCGTTGGTCCAGAAGACTCGTCTGATGCCGACGGCGTGCATAAAGGATATGCAGCGGTAGCAAGGGCGGGAGGCGTGGATTTGGGACGGGTCGAAGGTGGAGGCGTGGCCGCAGGAGGAGGTTGGTGAGTTGAGCGGAGCAGACTTCGGACTGGGGTTGGGGTGAAGGAGTTCGTCATGTAAGGAAGCGGGCTTGGACGCTACACTGCCGTTGTCGACGGACGATATGGACAGTGTGGAGAGACTGTCGGTCAAAGTGGTATCCTCGCTGCTCACGCTGGCATTGTCATCTTCTGGTGTGCTTGAAGTCGATTCGAGGGTGGTCGAGCGGTACTTCTCCCGTCGAGCTGCGGCTTTCCCGGTGCTTCTCCGAGGTTGGCATTGAGGTTTACCTGCCCAGCCTAGCCTTGTCACGTACAGGTCTGCGCCTTGGAGTCGAGGGTTCTTCTTGCGTTGCGCGACAGAGTGGCGTTGTTCCGCTGCTCGACCCACGGGCATGAGGAAGTGTTGCTGAGGTGCCGGTGGTTCGGATGTGGTGTTTGATCGCATGGCCGGCTGGATGTTGTTAGTCTTTGTTCTGCTACTCCTGGGAAGGATGATGCTGACCTGATTGTAATAGTTCCCACGCTTACTCGACGCACGCGACGTCTTCGGTTCAGCATTCCGCGACTTTGTGGTCGTTTCTTTCGTGCCATCGTTTTCATCATCGTCGTCAATTGTCATAACATTATTCCCTCGTGAAGCATTCCCGCTCATGCTCGACTTATTAGACGCAGATGGCGACGTCTGTTCGTGATGATGTTGTCCCGTAGTCCCGTACTGACCGTACTGACCCTCGTACTGATACTTCTTCTTCCCATGTTTCCCCTTCCAATCCTTCTTCCAGTGATGTTTCGCTCCACTCTTGCCTGCTTGAAACGCTCTGTCCGGCTCCTCCTGCTCCGCCACGTCCTCGTCCTCCTCCTCCTTGCCGTTGTTGTAGTTGCGAGTTCCCAGCTTGACCTGGTTGATGTGGGCCAGTTTCAAAACCGCACTCTTGAACCTGCCACTGGCCTGAGCCTGACGAGGTCTGGCAGATGGCCGCGACGTAGGAGAGCAGGACGTCGCGACGTAGTCGGGATTTACGTTTATCCTCACGCGGTAGTTTGAAGCACGGTTTTTCGCGGGAGAAGGCCGTGGAGGACAGGGTGGAGGAGGCGGCGAGGGCGGAGTGGATGGCCATCATCTCGCTGTGCATGGAGAGTGGAGTGTTGACGTTGGGTCCACCGCCGCGGGACATGCCCTCGAATGGGATGAAATTACCACCTGCGTCCTGCTGAGACTGCGGATGGTCCTTGTCCTTCTTCTTCAGCTTCGTCTTCAGGGCAGCTATAGCATCGCCGTCGAGGTGCTTGTTGGCGATGCGACCGCTCTTGAGGGAGCCTCCGTCGAAGCCTGGGCGGTAGCAGTTGTAGCCCTGGCCGATAATCTTGCCGCCGCGGACGACGATGGCGCCATGGCGGTAGTGGAGAGGCGATTTGGCGGCCTGCTCGACGCACGAGTTGAGGTAGGTGTTGGACTTCATGGTGTTGGTTGGATTGGATTGGTTTGGTAGGACTTTTGGGAGAGTTGAGTGCGAAGATGATCTCGGCGAGTGTTTGTGCGTGTGATGTTCGGATGAAGAGCTCGTTCGATTTGATTCGTGGTGGTTGGCTGAAGACTGAGGTGTTGGAAGCAGTTGTGTCGTTGCTGTACAAAGAAGTGATGATCGCTGACATGTGAAAGTAAGTCATGCTACGGAGGGCGGTATCTCACCTCTTTCAACAACACTCACACTACCTCCGTGCTTCCGCTCAAACTGTAACACTTCAAACTAGACCAATCAGGCCCGCCTTGTGCGGTGCAAGTCACACGGCAGCGTACAGATACATTGCCGACGAGACCGTGAGAGCGACGATTTTAAAGCACATCTCCTCAGCTTTCAGCGCAACTTTCACCGTACAGGTATCGCGCGGTTGGCCTTGATGGTGCAGTTTGAGCGGAAGCCAGATACATTGCCGACGAGACCGTGAGAGCGACGATTTTAAAGCACATCTCCTCAGTTTTCAGCGCAACTTTCACCGTACAGGTATCGCGCGGTTGGCCTTGATGGTGCAGTTTGAGCGGAAGCACGGAGGTATCTCTCATTGCCTCCGATACATCGACACGCATTCACTCACACATCAACTAGCGGATTGCATGTGATCAAGCCAATTGCCACTGACCCCAAAACTCTGCACATCTCGCACAGGCCGCCGACGCCGCAGACACTTCGGCTTCCAGTATCGTACCATGGATTCGAACCGGCGCATTCTTGGGTGCGCATCTCTGCCAACAGTACGTGACCTCAATCGTACGGCCCTCTCCAACACGGTCGTACCAGAACTCCCTCCTTGACAAGCCCGCGCAAAACCCTGGATCCAACAAAGGCCGTTGAATGGGTCGAGTCACCGCTTCGTTCGGGGAAGGCTAAGAGTAATATGCGCAAGGTTTCCCTATAAAACATTCTTCCCTCGTTCTCTTTCCTTCCCTCTCTCTTTCATACATCTTACACCGACAGGCGCACCAGAACGAGACCAGTACGACAAAAGCCACATCGAAAATGGAGACCTTTTCGCCACGCGGCGAGCACACACACACATTGATCTTCCTCCACGGAAGAGACAGCACTGCCAAAGAGTTCGCCGAAGAGTTCTTCGAGAGCCAAGCATCAGGAGAGGAGACATTGCTCGACATCTTCCCCAGCGTAAAGTGGGTCTTCCCATCCGCTGGCTTACTCAACTCCGCCCGCTTCGGCTGCGAACTGTCGCAGTGGTTTGACATGCATACCACCGAAAACCCCCACGAACAAGGAGACGAGCAAGATCTTCTTCCCTCGATCAGTCGAGTTCAGGACATCATCGCCCAAGAAGCGGCGCTCATCGGACACGACAAAATCATCCTCGGAGGCATCAGCCAGGGATGTGCAGTGGCGATCCACGCCTTACTGAGCGGACACAAGCAGCTGGGTGGTTTCATCGGTCTATGCAGCTGGCTGCCGAAGAGAGAAGACATCAAGCAAATCGACAGGACCACAAACCAAGCAATCAGGACACCACTTCTCCTGTGCCACGCCCAAGACGACGACGTCATCAACGTTACCTTTGGAATTGAATTGCGGGACTCCCTGGAGAGCATTGGTATGAAGCCTCGATGGTGTGAATACGCGCCCGGAGCAGAAATGCCGCATTGGGTGAACGAACCCTGTGGTGTCGACGATATGGTGACTTTTCTGAGTGACATAGGCGTTCCAGCCAAGAAAAGTCCCTGAGGTAACATATGCTCAAAGAATGACTGTGATAAAGCACGCCAACGGAGCAGTGCCCATCTCAGTGCCAAAACGGCGATCGGAGTCGTCGCGGTTGAGACTTCAAGAGAAGAGGTTATGCCGAGGGCGTGGGAAGCATGACAGTAGTATCAGCAATGGTAATGGGGAGGAGGCAGGAGGGTCAGCGGTTTGATCAGACTTGAAGACGAGGTTTCACGCAAAAAGTATCAGACGGAAGACACATGCTTCAGTAGAAGAAAGTGGAAAGAGAGACAGGGGCATCGGTGGGCAACGTTAGACTTGTCTTTTCACACGAACTGTAGATCTATCTTGTCACAATGATGATATCCGCAAGGGTACTGGAAGGATTATAGGAGCTCCTGTGACTGGCCGGGACCTGAAGACGAAAGAAGTTGTCGCTAGGAAGTCGGGAGGAAGAAGGGTGCGTTTGTGAGGACATTGGAAGGGGGCTGGAGCATCAGCGAGCGACTTTTAACTGCGTTCGATTATGGACTTATCGCAGGCTCTCTGTCGACAGCATAGCTTCAGCTTCAGCACCAGCACCTTGGGGTCAGACATTCTCAGCAGATTCAATTTTCTTTGTGGTTTGATAGTCTATATCATGGTACGGTCACCTACAACGCCGAAAGTCAAGAACGCTGCTGCCTGCTGTATTGCCCACTTCGGGAGAGGCGAATGCTTCATGCGAACCCATTTCCATTATTCTGTTCGTATACCAACACCCTCTGATCTGTTGACTCTCCTACATCCAATTCATTCACCAAGCCGAACAGTTCACCATGTCCAAACAACCCGCCACCCAACCCCGAAGATCGCAACGCCTCAAACCCTCCTCACACCAAGCAATCCAACAGTCAAGTCCCGCCCCCTCTCCCCAACAGAAAATCGTGAAAGACCCGTCCACCCATTCTCCCCCGGTGCAAACATCAGAAGAAACCATCCACGAAGACGACCTCTGCCCAATCTGCCACCTCCTCCTGCACCCTCCCGTAACAACAACCTGCAACCACACCCTCTGCCAACCCTGCTTCGCCTACTGGGCCGAAACATCCCTCTCCCAACGACCCCTCCAAGTCGTATCCATCGATGACCAACCCGCGGACTTTGACGCGAGCGACTTGGAAGCCAAATGTCCCATGTGTCGGACTCTCACGACCGCACGTCTCGACGTCGAACGGAAGGAGCGGTTGAGGGCTCAGTATCCGAGGACGTGGCGGGAGGTGGAGGGTGAGAGGGAGAGGGAGGCTGAAGGCGCGGAGAGAGTGCAGACGCTGACTGTGTCCGTGGGCAATCGGCATCGGGAGGTGGAAGCTGAAGGAAGGGTGAGGGAGGATGGGGCGTCGAATCGGCATGAGTGGACGTTTTTTGTGAAGTCTAGTCGGGATGATATTGTGGAGGAAGTGCAGGTTTTGTTGGTACGTATGCTTCATCAAGTTGAAACACATTTCTCCATTGAAAGATAGTTATATACGCTGTCTTCTCGATCCAAGCTGACGAAAAGCACCCAGCATCCCACATTCCGACCCAACCGCGTGATCCGCCAACGTCCTCCCTTCGAAATCTCCCGCCTCGGATGGGGTGTCTTCACTCTAACAGCCTACATCGTGCTCAAAGCCGGCTACTCGTGGGCCTCGTCCGATGCGGAAGATAGTCCCGACGGAGCAGCTAAGGGCATGCTTCCTCTCGAATGGACGTTGGACTTTGATGGCTTCGGCGGAAAGGGCAGTATGGGTAAGTTTCGTCTCAAGGTGAAGCATGATCGGGAGTGGGAGGGGGAAGATCAGGAAGGGGCCAGGGATGCGGCGGAGTGGGCGAGGACGGTTAGGGGGTATCAGAGGGACGGGAGGTATGCAGAGGAGGAGGAGGAGGACTAGGGGGTGAGAGCGCTGGGTGAGGAAGGCATTTGTGATGGGACTTGTATATGATGAGGATCGAGACCGATGCCTCCATGACTGCCGCAAAAATCTCACCACGTAACTTGATCTCGTCACTCCATAGGCCCGGATCGTACAGTGCGGGTACTTTTGGAGAACGAAAGGGTCGATGGTCACTGCGACACATGCCTCCTGAGATGACATCTCCGTTCTCTGGCGCAGCAAGCCACCGGCGTTTTGACACATGCGGTGCAGTTTGAGTAGGACTACGGA
Source organism: Zymoseptoria pseudotritici STIR04_4.3.1 (assembly GCA_000223685.2). Classification (NCBI taxonomy): domain Eukaryota; kingdom Fungi; phylum Ascomycota; class Dothideomycetes; order Mycosphaerellales; family Mycosphaerellaceae; genus Zymoseptoria; species Zymoseptoria pseudotritici. The sequence goes on from AFIR01000501.1 coordinate 42,996, forward strand.
GGTAGGTGCCAGAGGCCAAGCCATGCCCGTTTGATTCGTGTTTGTGTTGCTCTTAACAAGCAGTAGTGTACACAATGACGCGATCTATCTGGCTCGACGGCGCGACAACGCCAACCTGGAGAGCCTTGCCGCCACTGGCTTGCAATGCAATCTCTCTAAGCGTAGAAGTTGACAGTGTCCTAGCATCATAGTTAGCAATGGCTCCATTGTAGGTTCTCCACACACGAAAGTCACAAACCTTCTTCTTCGCCTGCACCTCAGCAATTGCATCAACATAGTGCTCATGGCTGATCTTGCTGTGTCCATTCCTCAACGCAATCATACCAGCCTCAACACACACAGCCTTCAGCTGCGCACCACCAAACTCGTCCGTACTTCTCGCCAGCTCGGGCCAGTTGACACCCTCGTCGACCGTCATCTTTCGTGAATGAATCCGCAAGATCTGTGCGCGCGCCTCCTCGTTGGGAAGTGGGAACTCAATCTTCCTGTCCAGACGACCAGATCGCAACAGCGCGGGATCAAGCACATCAACGCGGTTCGTTGCGGCAAGCACCTTGACACGGTCATCTGATGCGAAACCGTCCAGCTGGTTGAGGAGTTCCAGCATAGTGCGCTGCACTTCACGATCACCAGATTTGTCCGAGTCGAAACGCTTTGTGCCGACTGCATCGAGCTCGTCGATGAAGATGATGGAGGGTGCCTTCTCTTTTGCCAGTGCGAAGCAGTCGCGAACGAGCTTGGCTCCGTCTCCGATGAACATTTGTACGAGTTGAGGACCGGCGAGTTTGAGGAAGGTTGCGTCGGTTTGCGCTGCGCAGGCTCGCGCGAGGAGGGTCTTGCCGGTTCCGGGAGGTCCGTACATGAGGGCGCCTGTATAGAAGTGTCAGTGAGATGGAGGCTGCAGTGTGCCCCATGGCGTCCATACCCTTCGGTGCCTTGATGCCAATTTTCTTGAATCGCTCAGCCTCCTTCATTGGCCATACGACTGCCTCCACGAGCTCCTCAATCTGTTTGTCCAGTCCACCCACATCGGTGTACTTCTCTGTCGGCTTCTCGTCCACCTCCATTGCCTTGACTCTGCTGTCGTACTCCGCGGGCAGTGTATCGAGGATGAGATAAGAGTCCTTGTTCACACCAATGAGATCACCAGGCTTGAGCTTCTCGTGGTCGACGAGTCCGATGAGTGGGAGGAAGATCGTTTGTCGGGTGGAGGTCTTGATGACGGCGCTCTTGCCAACACGGGTGGCGTCCAGATCGATATTGGCGCCTTCCTCCGCTGCCTCCTCCTCAACATCCAGGTCCAGAATCTCCACCACGTTTCCGACGAGGTATGGTAGTTGCCTGAAAGATCGCTGCGATTAGTATTTGGGGGCAGAGATGCATCCGCACCATCATCATAGCTCACCTGTTGTTGTCAATCTTATCCACATTGTCCTTGATCTTCTCGTGCATAGTTTGCTTCTCATGTGTCAAACGCTGGTACTCGCTCCGCATGATACGTGTGTCGTTCTCCAGTAATCGGCGGCGGGCGATGATGTCTCGTGTGCTCGAATTGAGAATCTCCAGGTCGATGAGTTGCTCTTCTTCTTCCTCCTTCTCGCCGTCCTTTGAGTCCTTCATCTCAGAGTCGCCATTCGCATCAGGCTTCTTGCCTTTGTCGCCATCGTTATTCTCCTCCTTTTTGCCATCGCGCTCCAGGTCATCGAGATCCTCTAGTGTCGACATGATGCAGAAGTGGTCGAGCGGATGTTGTGGAGGTCGCGCAGCGGGTGGAGACTTTCAGTGTGACGTTCGTGATGTGTTCGACCGTTCCACGAGAAAGAGGCGATGCTGATGAGATGTTGTGTTGTGTTTGATGATGGTAGTGGTTAATCTCAAGATGTAAGGCGACGAGGTCGACGAAGCTCCTAACTAGGTTTCGGGCTGGGCCGCGCTGACTGACGTCTCTTTTGATTTCCAGGTTCACTTTCAAGACATCAACACGTTCTACCAAAGTGTGCAACACCAAATGCAACGACTCGACGCTTGATCGACTGATAACTTGATCAGAGCTGCGACACACTTCCACCAGCAGATTGCGAAGTGAGCCCGAAAAGAAACAAGTCACGATGAAAGGCTCCAGCTCGCTTGTCGTCCCGCTCTCCTCGTCCGCCTCCCCCGTTGTTCTGCCGGTGTCGACCTCGCTCTAGATCTTCGTTCCGGAGTCTGTCACCGTTTGGAGTCTGTGATCAGATCTGTCTTGTGATCCGCAGTGCTGCACGCAATCTCGGCTGCTTGGCCTGAGCATCACTGGGAGTGATGTTTGGCATCAGAAGTCGCATGACTGACCCGATCGGGCAGCTGCTTCGCTCGCTTATGAGGAACGGAATCGGCTCAAGGAACAGCTCTTGGGCCGCAGATCTGCCTGACTTGCGGCTCAAATAGCGCTGCTTGACTGTTTAGGAGCGGTGACAAGCAAACGTCGATTGCTCGCGCTCTAGCGTATCGTTGGTGGAAGATTTTATCACACTACCGATGTGTGAAAGACTCTCCGCTCTTCCGCATACCGCACTGACATTCTGCACGGCCCGTCCGAAGATTTGATGCGCCTGCGTCTCGACATCTACAAGCAGCGAGACGACAATCTACTTTCATCCCCTACACATCGCCTTCTCAGCAGTCATGTTTCACGTTGATTGTTGCAGATCGACATGATGCTCGGACAAGACTGCCCAGTACTTGTCCAGCCTGGACACCCGATGCGTCCCATGCAGTCTTCGCCGAATTCAGCAGGATGCTATTTCTCCAAGTCGAAGACCCGCATGGATGCTGGGTTCCTGGTCCATCGACTGTCCCACTTTGGAAGGTCGCATATCAAATTTTCAACTTGGCACGTGCGCAGCTGTTGTTCGCTTGCACACTATAGCGGTATTCTCTTGCATTTGACATGTCGCATTCTACGTGGACAGCGCTATACTGCCGGCACGATTGCCCAAACAGGAAGCTATCTTGAAGCGATCGACTCGTTCCTGCTGACGATCTGGAAAAGTGTGGATCCGTCCCGTATCGTGAGAAGGGCCATGGCATACAAATATCGACGAGTGTCTCTCTGTTTGACAAAAGATCCTCATATCATTCCAGCCTCCAATACACTCGCAAGCTCCTCCTTCACCTCTCCTCGCTCCCGTCCAAGATGAAGGCCTCCACCATCGTTGCCCTGCTCGCAGGTCTCGTCAGCGCTGCCCCTGCCGACGTTGACAGACGCCAGATCGGATTGTCGACTTCAAACGAGCTCACCAGCGGTGCTTGCCGCGATGTCATCTTCATCTTCGCTCGCGGAACGACCGAACAAGGGAACATGGTATGTCCAAAGATGTCTTCCCATTAACATGCACTGCTGACAGCTCGAAGGGAAGCACTGTGGGACCGCAAACCTGCAGCGCTTTGAAGAGCCGCATTGGATCAACCAGTGTCGCCTGCCAGGGTGTCGGTAGCCCCTATGCCGCCGATGTCACTGGCAACTTTGGCACGAGAGGTGCCTCGACCGTAGGAATCGCTGAGGGCAAGAGGCTCTTTGAACTGGCGGCTTCCAAGTGCCCCGACAGTCAAATTGTTGCTGGCGGATACAGGTGAGCCAACTCAGAGCGTCTGACGATGCGAACCACACTGACAGCGATATCAACAGCCAAGGTGCAGCCCTCATCGCCGCTTCGGTCACCGATGTCAGCGCAGCTGTGAAGGCGAAGATTGCGGGCGTTGTCCTCTTCGGATACACCAAGAACCAGCAGAACCGAGGTGTGATCCCAGGTGGATATCCCGCGAGCCAAACCAAGGTGTACTGCAACGTCGGCGACCTGGTCTGCACTGGCTCCCTGACCATCACCGCCGCCCACTTGACCTACGGTCGCGATGCTTCGTCGGCAGCTCAATTCTTGCAGGGCACTCTTTGAGAGGTCATGCGTGGAGGCAGCACGTCATTGAGGGTCGTGCGAGCTTGGGAGTGCATTTTGAGCAGGAGAATGGAGGTGTTCGGGAGGGAATGGTGTGGCAAGACGCTACTTCTTTCCGTAGCACACTACGAATGGAAATCCCATTAATTCACCAGCGCCCGGCTCAATCTTCCCTGTTTCTCCAAATTCGCCGTCAAACTTCTCGACCGTCTTCTTCATAGACCAATGAGGTCTGACCTCCACGTCGTTGAAGCCCACATTCTCCAGCATTGTCTTCATCTCACCGGCGTTTATGCCGTGCCGAGCAACTCCATCCATCTTCGACGCGGGGTGAAATCGCTTCGCTTCCGGTCCAAAGTCCTCAAAGTCCGTGAGCATTACGCAGCCTCCGGGTTTCAGGCACCCATACATGGTCTGAAGCACTGGCTCCAACTCAGGGATGTGGTGTAGCACCAAGTGAGAAGTGATCACGTCAAACTTCTGCTTCTTGCCATTGTCTCCGTCCGGTAGCTGAGGGTCCTCAGGATCTTCCAAGAGCAGCGCGAGGGGCAAGATGTTCTTCGGTGCGCCGTCCTTCTCCAGTTTCTGCTTCAATACATCGATCATGCCCTCGGCGGCATCCACGGCAACGACTTGCTTTACACTCGGACGAGCCGCCATCAGGAAAGAGAGAATGCCAGTCCCGCAGCCAATCTCAAGAATCCGGAGACCACCTTCGGGCACCCGGACGTCTTTCAGCTTCGAGGTTATCGCATTCGCAGCGCCTTGCGACGCTTCGTGAACGAACGGCCGGGCATCCCAAGACTTTGCTTCAGCGTTGAAGCGCGAGTTCGAGCCGGAATGGAGGTTCGATACTGCGCTCGCCATGATGTGCAAATGAAGTGAGATTATTGCACTGATGGATGCGCGGATGTGGTTTCAAGGTTGGAGAGCGGGCAGTCTGGCGAAGAAGCCCCGAATACCCGAGCTCCACAACCTTGAACGACACTTCTTTCCTTTCAATTCTCTCTATCAACTTCACTTCGCGAATTCGGGAGGTGAACTTCTGGCTCCCGGATCATTCAGATATGAACTTCTATCATTGCAATGAGTGACGACAAACGCTGACTCTTCACATCGATGTCCGTGGAGAGAGAACACGGAAGACACCGCGAAGGTTCTCAGCCGACCATCTGTAAGAGAACAGCGACGAAAGTTTCAGCTTGAGCCGCACCTTTGAGCGCAACCTGGGACGAGGCGCCGATTCATCGAAGTGTAACACGATCCCCGCGGCTATTGTTACCGCATTCTTTCTTTGAGCCGGAATTGCCTTCTGATCCGTCTTCCACGCTTCAGAACAGCGACGCACGCCACATGGCCTGACTCCTGGAGCCATCCTACGAAGCAGCTCAGCCTCGGAGCGCATGCAACAATGCACAGCCGGCCGATGAATCAGGTTCGGTGTGCTTGTACACCTCGGCAACGCAGAAAACCTCCGATCTCCAAGCTTCCAAGAGACGAGCGGACCGCGGGCTGAGCGCCGTCATGGCCACTCAAATCAGCCAAGACGGCAAGCCGGTCTACCAGAACAACTTTACAGCGAATAAACCTTCCATTTGTTCATGCTTAACAGTTGTCGACCAATAGCATTCAGGGAACGACATTTATACCAAGAGCTGTGCTTCAAGTCAGCCACACTTTATGACGGGTGTGGTGGCTCAAGGAGATCCTGTTCCTTCGGCGTCTCAAGTCATCGCGATGGCCTTGTCTTGGCACGTTGCAAGTCTCCTGATATTTCCGTACTTGTAAGGTCACAGGATGTCCGTTTGACTTACAAGTCGACACATCCCCTTTGAAAGCCGCAACTCCATCCATGCTGGCCGGTCATGCGAACGGACTCCAAGCAATGTCAAATCAGACATGAAGCAAATACGAGGGCATCGTCTCCTCACCGACGATGGCTTCGACAGGCGCAACAGGTTCCCAGGTCAATCCGGTTGTGTGCCGTAGCAGTAATAGCATTCTGCGCTGCTGTCGGCTTTGCGAGAGGACTTCGCGATATCCATGACCAAGACAAGAAAGCCAAAGCAACGATATTTCCGGTCACCCTTGATCGCAGCAAAATCTGGTCGCCAGATCACCCTGTTCGGTACAACAACGGAACTCACATCGACGACAAGTATGCATTCTCTCGCCGTCTTGGCGGCGGCCAAGAAGGATCGGTGGACCTTTACATCGACCAGGTCAGCGGCGACATTGTCGCCGTGAAGCAGATGTCATCTGTGGCAAGGAACCCAATACCGGCGGAGGTAAAAGACGACTTCCTCGAAGTGACGACGGTTTGGCCCACCGAGATCGAAGCTGGTCTTCTTTTAGCCGACAACAGCGGAAAGGGACCATATGTTCCGATTCTTGATTATTTCATTCTGCAATCGTCCGCCGAATCTTGCTGGGCAATGGTCTCGCCTTTTCTGCCAAGTGGGACTCTCTTGAACCTCGCCGAGCAGGAGGAAATTCGGGATGGCAGGACTGTCCACGAGATCGACAGCATTTATCGTCCGGTGATGGAGAATCTTTTGGAAGGCTTGCAACCGCTCCACGCAAAAGGCTTGTGTCACAACGACATTAAGCCGAATAACGTCTTCATCCGCGACCCTACGTTCTGGTTGCTCGGAGACTTGGGAAATGTGCGTCATTGGGAACATGCGTGGCATTCCACCGCCTCCTGGACCAGGCAGAACCAATGGCAGGACTGCCAATTGAACGACATCCGCCGCGTTTTGAAGACCTATCTGTCGTTCCTGCGGGCAGCGAGTGCAGACAAAGGCTCATTCGATGATGATTTCTGGCACCGTCGGACTTCCTGGAGCTTGATGTTTTGGGACTTTCAGCGTCATCCTTGGAGTGCAAGTCGCATGGCGAATCTTTCCCGGACTCTCTACAGGCCGCGAGAGCTTGATGATGGGAATGACAGGTCCAGCAACAATCTCCACGACAGCAACGGCATGTCAAAGGCGACGGAGAGGGAACTTCTTTGCACATCAATTCCTTCTGACCTTTGGTTTGTGCGGAAACCTGTTTGAGGCGGTTTGTCAAAGTTTAACGGACCTGAAACACTCCCTGCGTCTTCACGGGAAGAAGAGGATATTTTTGCTGAGACGGCTGAGCATGATCAGAACGCTATCATGACGCGAGACGACTGTTACGATGTTACGACTACTATTATTGTCACGATGATCCCAGCTGAGATAAATATTGCAACAGCAAGTGCCGAAGAGTTCCTGGGTCCTGTACCGTTCGTACTGTTTCAGGCGGATTGTATGGAACGACGAGTCAAGCATCAATCCTGGTCAGTGAAGTCACAATACAGGCATTGCGTGGCTAAGCCTCCCGCACGACCACAAGTGCTTACCATTAGTTCGTCCGGTAGAACTACCGGCGGAGCCTCGATCATCGAACTTCGCCACGAAGATACTGTGCATCACTCCGAGCCTTCGCGGTCTCCAGCACGAATGCCGCCTGTGGAAAAAGTCCTCATGGTCTCTCACAAAGCCCACGGTGCTGCTCACTGATCGATGATTGTATGACGAGGAAACTGCCCGGAGCATCATCCTTGGACACGCTGGGGGCCATGTCTCGTGAACGATGATATCGTCACAATCGCGCATACGGAAATTATCAGAACCAGGTACATGATTCTTTGACGTTCCAACCCTGCGATATCCCCTCGTCAAGCGTCACGCATGGTCTCCACGAGCCGCTAAATATTGCCCATAAGATGAGCATCTCACCTGTCCCGCACCCGCGCTCTCATCCTTCTCAAATCTGCTCATTCTCGCTCGCGTCCAACATGGCTTTCGCCCAATTGAAGACGCTTTTGTTGACTTTGTTGTGCGTCATTTCGGTGAGCACAGCTTGCGCCCAGCAGGAGCCCTGCAACGAAACGGACTATGTCGCCCGGAACCTGCAGACCGTTCAGAAGATTTACAACCTTACCGTCTACCCCAAGAACGTTCCGATCCAAAAGAATGGTTCTTCCGCAGTTCCACCAGGGTTGTTCGACCAAGCCGCAACTGGCCGAGTGTCTCCGATAGGCAACTTCTCTGGCTTCGCCGACTCGATCGAGTACTTCTTCGCCCTTGCGCCCTCACCGGAGAACTTCAATGGCTTGGCGTTCTATGCCGCAGACGTCGTCGAGTTTACGTCAGGATGTCCAGAGGTTGCCAGCTCGGTGGTCTACCTCAGAACGCACACAGTTGATCCGAAAACGGGAAAGGTCGACGAGTCGAAGAAGAGTTCCACACTCGCGCAGGTGAGGCGGAGCTATGAGAGAAGGACGTCGGGCAAGTGCTGACCAATACCAGGTAGCCTTCTGGCGTTTCAACGAGAAGGGAGAGGTCATAAAGTACCACGCTTGGATCCCCCAGCTGCAGCTGTGGCTTCAGGCAGTACGTCCAGTTTTCTCATCCTCCTGCCATCACATGCATGCTGACGTCCCTTCTCAGGCCACCGGTATCGACTTCAAGAATGTGCTCATTCAGAAAGCAGTCAGCACAGTACTCTGCCCACAGATCCAGAGTCATTGCAAAGGCAAAGACCAGCAATACACCGACGCCGTGTCTTGTGCCGCTTTCTTGAACGCAAAGCCTTTCGGATCGTTCGACGAAGTGTAAGCATGGTCCACCTACTTCCAAGTTCCATCCTCGCAGTCCAGTATGCTGACAGTCTCAGATGGGGTGACAATGTCGTGTGCAGACAGATTCACCTGCTTCTCACGGGTGTGAGGCCCGACGTTCACTGCCCGCATGTAGGACCCAAGGGCGGAAGTGAAGCTGCTGGCTTCAAGTGCGTCGATCCCGAGTACAGCATTGACTACTTCGATGATACGAAAGTGTTTGGTGCGCCGGAGGGAAGCGTGTTCACTTGCGGAGCGCCTTTGTTGGACCAATTCCCGGTGCAGGTTTGAGCAAGCTTGTCAGGCGAAAGGGAGGTTCGGCGTCTTGGGTCTCGTAATACTTGGTGGTCGACTTTGTCGTTCAGCTGGCTGAATTGTATTTCTTATTTCACAGCATACGAAACTTGCAATACATGATGATGATGTCTCTTGAGTATTCGGTGCTTGTCGCTCTCATCACGACCGCCGTATTTAACAGTCCGACGACATTTTCGAGGCGACCCAGAATCTTTCATCAGCTCGTGACTCTTTCACTGCAGCTGACCGCACCTCGTGAATCGTTCCAAAGGCGTTGGGTTTGCTTTGTATATATTCCCAGCGTTCGTTGCATCTTTCTATTTCACAATCGTTGTTCTCGCACTCCCTGAAGGCACGGCAACTCCGACCATCTACCCACAGAAATTTTCCGCCCTTGACAGTCAATCTTCCACAGCAGCATGTGTATCTCTGTCTTCTCAACAGCACATCCGGAGTATCCTTTCATCATCATCAGTAATAGAGACGAATTCATCACACGGCCTACCAAACGAGCAGATTGGTGGGACGCACCAAATGAACATGTCCTAGCTGGGAGAGATCTCAAACGAGTCGAGAAAGGGACATGGCTCGGCATAACGAGACAAGGACGTTTCGCTGTACTTACGAATTTTCGGGAAGAGGGTGTTGATGAGAATGGAGCGAAGAGCAGAGGTGGAATGATCAACTCCTACTTGACTGTTCCGCCGGGTTCCGAGGAGACGGATGACGAATTTGTGCAACGACTTTTGAACGATGTTGGGATCCATGATGTTGGAGGTTTCACTTTGCTATTCGGAGAGCTGAGAGCACCGAAATGTGCGGGTCCACCAGATTCACAATCCTTGAAAGATCGTACGAGACCTCAATCCCGTATCAAGATGGTCGCTGATCACCTTCCAGCTTCTCATTCACATACATCGGAGCTGCCCGGTCTTGCCATCGTCTCGAATCGAACAGAGTCTCCGAAAGAACTAAGACGGATCGGCACCCATTTAGGCGAAACTCACGGCCTCAGCAATAGCCACTACGGCGATAACTCCTGGCCGAAAGTCGTCAACGGCGAGAGATTGCTCAACGAAGCCATCGCCAAGAACACATCCACGGATCAGGACCAAGACGAGTTCATTGCCTCCCTGTTTAAGATCCTCTGCCTTGACGACATTCCACGACGGACATCCGATGAGAGCTGGGACGAGTATGTTCGGCATATGCGGAACTCGATTATGATTCCTGCTGGGAAGGGGGCGATCGCCAAGGAGAACTCGAATGCGGACTCAACAAGTGGGCAAAGTGATGCGCCGTTCATGCGAGGTCAGGATGCATATGGTACAATGAAGCAGACAGTGATATTGGTGAGCAAGGACGGCAAGGTTGTATTTGTGGAGAGGACGTTGTATGACGATGATGGGAGGCCGCTCGAGGTCGGTAGGCAGGAGCAGAGGGTTGAATTCATGATCGAGGCCTGGAAACGGTAATATCATACGCATGCCCGCATGCTCCCTCGAATTGAAGACAGTAACCACAACCACAGATCTTGCTCACACTCGAAAAAGTCACCAGGCTTATCATCACTCCTGGTGCCCCGAGCCGCATCCGCAGTCTTTGGTCGTTACGAACGAGCCATTGGCAGCGCTTTTCATACACATATCCACTTTCAGACTCGGTTTGGGTTGGATCGAGGGCAATCGGATCGGGATCGGGATCGGGATCAGTCGAACGAAAGACAAGCAGATCGAGTGTCAACGTAGACGTCGATGGTCCATTTTCAGATTGCTTTGCTGGGACTCATTTGTCGCTTGAGGTTGGAAGCTCACTCGCCTCAACACGAAGACTGGGAGGCTTGAACACTGACCGTTGATATATGTGGACTTGACAAGAAGGAGAGTCTGTCACGTCACACTGTGCAGCGCTTTGCGAAACAGCGAGTGGGCCAAAACTGGTGCTAGGACACTAGCGCCGAATTGACGTGGAGAAGTGAATGTTTCATTACTGGGCTGGATTTTTAGCCGCGCCGCAAATATGACCTTCGCCCAGACACACCGTAACAACCAACGTGATCGCTTCAGCATCACTCAGTCCGGCAGCTTTCCCATCTGACAAATTGGAATAACTTTGGGCTTTGCACGTTACAAACGACACATTGCTGATGTGTGAAGAGTCGAGAGAGTGTGCGTCAGCTGAGACGTCAGAGCGGTCTTCCTACATCGACTACTGTCATGCAGGATATGAGTATGATGCGCCTCGAGTCATTGATGATTCCATACGATGTATAGAATCCGATATCATGGGTATCGATTGCCATGCGGTCGCTTTCTCTCTCCTGTCCCACGCATCCGTACTCCTGACTCTACTCTCCTTCTCCGAGTTGTACAAAGCAAAAGCGGAGACTTCGCATTTTATCATCCATGAGCTAGCCCTAGATCTCGTCCTTCCAATGCGCGGTGGGCATCCAATGTCCCGACACTCCACATGCCCCAGTGGTGAAAATTCCTTCCTTCGCGCATCGGGCGCACATTCCAGCCATAGACTTGTAGACCTCATCAGCGAATACCTGAAATTCCTTTGCACGTCGCACAAAGCCTCCCTGATGACCACAAGTCTTCTGTCCCAATTCGACATCTCCGACGTTCTTGAGCTCTCCGAGAACGGAGCGGATTGAGCGAGAGCTAAAGGTTGGTGGCCATGGTGTTTTGGATTGGATGGCAGTCTCGAATGCCGCCATGAAAGTGGTGCTTTTCACCTTGCGACCACCACAAGAGAAGCACTCCCGGAAAGCCAAGCTGGGGATATGCTCGCCGATTCTCATCCGAATCGCGTTTCGCTGCTGTTCAAGTTTCACTGCGTATGTGTCAGTGATAAATGTTCGTATCACACGTAGCTGGTGTCACTCACGCAGAAAGCCTAGTTGAAGCGAACAATGGATGTCTTCTCCCCCCGGCCCCTCTTCGGGAGAAGTGGAATATGAACCGACATAGTCCATGACGAGACGCTTCGTAAAAAGGTGGAAGTACGCCTCTTTCTGGAACAGAAACGCTGCGACTGACAGATCGTAACAGTCGAGCAGACCCGCGTCGTCGGCACTGCGGTAGTCTTGTGGTCTTGTGGGGATGCGCGACTCCTTGAATTGAGCGAAGACGGCGTCGATTGGCAAAGAGATTGCTTCGACGCAAGCGTATTTGTCGGCGAGCGCGCCTAGCCTTGACAGCCGCTCCAGCGTCGTGTACTGCCAGAGGTCGTCTTCGAGCCAGCTCTTGCAGTGATGGAGTAATTGCATCAGAGAATTCATGTCATTCCAGTTATCCTCCGGACAATGGAGCTCTTGCGGGTGTAGAGCGGTACGTAGAACTTGACCTTCTGCGAAGTGGGGACCAAGCATAGCCTTGAAGACAGGCGAGGTATGCTTTAGCACGACTGAAGAAACTCGAAGAGCTGGGAAGAGCTCTTGAGATTCATCGCAGACGATCAGGAGGTCGCCCTCCTCGATTATGATCGTGTCCGATGACTTCGCCATCTTTGTTCCTTCTAATCGCTTGTCCGGCGCCGAGACGTTGTGTGGGACTGCTTTGCTAATTGGTAGGTGTCAATTTCCGTTGAGGTGGAGTCGACGTTGGTAATTGGAAGGATGAAAGAAGTCGACTTTGAGCTCGGAAGTAAAGGCACCGAGTAGTTTGCACGGGACCGCCCGTGACAAATCCGGACTGACAAACGAAGTGATGAAGCATTAGCGATCGAGAGAGAGACACATGAGACCCTAGCGTTCTTCACGGGCTCTCGCTACGCAGCGCCAAGCGAGACTGGAAAGGACCGGGAGGCATCATAGACACTAGGACGCTAGCGTGGTTCGTAGCGTCAAGAAGTGAATCTGCCGCGAGCTGCACACAGTTGGCAATGAGAGAACGGACGAGCGAGGTGAGCTCATAGTTTGGTAGCGGTGGTTTGACGAGTTGAGTATGGACGTCCAGCAACACAATGGCTTAAATACATTGCAATGAAGTGTCACCCTCTAGGACGTACGCTACAATCCACTTTAGCAACGCATGCCTGTCTGCAGCAACATAAGACAATCAAGCAAGTGAGAGGGTACGTACACAATGTTCTCCTGCCAGCTCCATACTGACGCTCTCCGTTTCGCGGCTGCTTCCTGTTAATATGGCGGGGTTTCCATGGCCGCAGTACTCCAACTCCCCATACCTGCCCACCTCACAGTCCGAGCTCATCATTGCAATCTCCGGCCATCCAATGACCATAACCCATGCAAGGGCCTGTGACATGGACACCTTTGCCTACGCAAGAAAGGCACATGCCAGCCATCGTCCTGTTGTTAACGTGCGCGAATTGCTTGAATTCCAGCGCAGTTCTGGTCACTTGCGGATGATGAGCGCAGAGACTCGCTGGGCCCAAACTCACATTGCCAGCGTTGTGAATCTTGCGCAGCACAAACCTCAGGGTGAGGGAGCTGAAAGTCGGAGGCCAATCGGTGGAGAGGTTGATGGCCTGCTTGAACGTAGAGACGAAGGATGTGCTCTTGAGTCGAGCGTTGCAGCCTCGCGTGTTGCAGCTGTATTTGCCGAGCTCCGGGATGCCTTCTGTGACCTTGAACCTAGCCGCATTGCGTTGGTCTTCCAGCTTCACTACTAGCAGTTAGCGTACAAATCAGGATCAACCGAGTCACCAGAGATGGAACATACAAAGGAAGATCGGGCCAAGGACGTTCTGAATCTGCTCTGACCCAGTTGAAAGTAGTGCCGAATATGGCCCGACATGGTCCAGGACAAGTCGCTTGGTGAAGATGTAGAAGTAATCTTTTCGCTGCAGCAAGTAGGCCGCCGTTGTCAAGTCCCGCAAGACAGCCATAGTTGATCTGTTCGTGATGTACCGGTGCGAAAACTTCGAAAAGATGGCTTGAGCCTGCAGCGAGATAGCGCCGATGCAGGCGTACTTGTCAGCCAGCAGAGCCGCCTCGGCAAAGATGCTGATCCATGTGTCGTCAGGCAGGCCGTCATGTATGTATGCATCGCAGTTGTGAAGCAGCTGGCATAGCAAGTGCATTGCATCATGCTCGTCATCTGGACATTGCAGTTCCTGTGGATTTAGAGCGCTGCGCGCAATCTGACCTTCGGCAAAGTGAGGACCTAGCATGGCTTTGAAGACGGGCGAGGAGTGCTTCAGCATGTTCGAGGCCACTCGAAGTCTCCCATGCTGTTCAGAGCCTGCACATACGAGCAAGATGTCACCCTCCTCGATGATGACCACATCCTTTGGTGGTAGATCCTCTCTCTCTTCCGGATTCGTATCCGATGCGCCCGACGTGCTTGTGAGCGGCGCAGCGATCTGCGCAGAGATCGGAGCGATGTCGTGGGAGGCGCTCGCCGATGCGGTTGCGTCCGGTGGGTCGGCCATGCTGGTGGACAGCACAGTATTCGGTGCCGAGATGGAGATCGATAGAGATGGAGATGGAGAAGAAGAACGAGAAATTGAAAGTCAGAAGGAAGTAAAGTGACGCTGAGCAAATTTGCACGGGACCGTCCGTGGCAAACACAAACGGGGCATGATGAAGTAAGTAGAAGCATGAGACATTATGAACTTGATTTCACTTACGGACTTCCGCTGAGACAGCTGCCTCTCTCCTCTCTCGCTCTTACTGAGTCCGCTGCCATCCTGTTCATTCCTACAGCACATGCGAAGCGTGCTGAGAGAATTGCGCATGTCCGATCTCATCCTCCCAACCAAGACTGTCCATTCCCTCTTTACAGCTGACACTCATTGCCGGGGAAGAACTTGATGTGGCCAACCTCTTCGCAGATGCCTGTGCTGTAGCGGCCTTGCCTGACGCAGTCAATACACATGCCGCCCAAGGTCTCATAGGCTTCTGTCGCGAAGCTTGTAAACTCGATTGCATGCTTGATGATGGTTGGTGACCGATTGTGGTGTCTGCAAGCCAACGTGCCCACTTCAATGGGGCCGGCAGACTTGATACAGCGGAGCATATGTCTGACTGAGTAACCGGGGGAGCCGAAGGTTGGTGGCCAAGGAAACATGAGGCCGAGCTCATCACAGAGAAGTGGCAAGAATGTGTCGCTTACAATCTCTTCCTCACACTCGGGGTCCGGGCACTCAGCGTGGGCCATGTCACGGATCTCTTCGATCACACACGACTTGGCTGCAGTACGCTGAGTCTCGAGTTCGACTGGAATTGCATTAGCCTCGAGTGATCAGCTGCCAACATAGGGTCTCCGCTCACATATGAAGCAAAAGCCAAGGACGTCTCCAATGCCTGGGATATGACGCTTGAGGATATCGCGGAATGACATTTTAAGGTCGAGAACGAGTCGTTTGGTGAGGATGTAAAAGTGCTTTGGTTTCTTGAAGAGATAGGCGGCTGTTGCGAGGCAGTAGAGGCTGTTGCAATCGGTCGTCCGCAAGCTTGATGCATTCGATAGCACTCCATCGACTTGCAGCCTCATTGCGTCGATGCACTGATACTTGTCGGACAGGACGGCCATCCGAGCGAAACACTCAAGAGCCTCGCGCTTCAGTATCTCCCAGACCATTAACGTTGTAGTCGTAGGTCGTCACCGGATAATCCCTCATTCTGGCGGCCCTGCGCAGGGCCGACCATTTCCAATTCATGCTATCCCGATACGTGGCCAACGGAGAGAGGCTTGAAAGTAGCAGAGCACACTCCCCGGGACTTCTCCTCGACCCCTCAGTTCGACGCCCGAGAGTCGAGCCACCAGAGAATTGCCTTGTGATTCAAATGGTCGTTGATCGGAGCAAGCTTAAAAACGCGGCAGCGATGGATCCAACGACGACTACGGTACCCACGGGACGCTTCAATGCTGAAGCACCAGATTACCTGGGGTGCTAGCCCGCTGCATATCCGCCGGAGAGACCATCGAAGTGCTGCAAGGTCGTTCGACAACATCTCGCTTCAACGCACAAGCCAACAACGTCCAAGGTGTGAGGTTCCGATGCTGTCCATTGACGGGCTCCAACGTGTGACGCTCTGATTTCAATCCGCCAGGGAGGCACGAGAGCAGTGAGTTGACCGAATTCGACCGTGTGATCAACGCAAGAACGCATCTGAAAGCTTCACTTCAACGCCTATGCGAGGATCGTCAAGTGTGATGGCCTCTCTAGGTCTTCGTGGTATCATGTGGACTTACAGTACAAACATCCCCGATCGTCGTGGCTCAAGTGCGAATCCTGCTTCTGAGTGTGCCACCGGAGGATCTCATCGTCGTATCTTATTCATCTTACAGTCCCACCCGAACACTTCTTCGTCATCTTACACCACCGGCCCCGCCACCGCCGTTCACTGTGGCGCCAGGATGTGAAGTAGGACCTGCAGCTGAAGCACCACGATTGGTAGGAGCGGAAGCACCGGCAGTAGTATCACCACCGCCACCTCCTCCACCATTGGCACTCGCGCTCCCACTCACACCTACACCATTCCCCGGCCCAGCCGCCTTAGCAGCCTCCTCAATCCTCTCATCCGGCTTCCAAAAATGCGTAAACACTCCAAAGCGATCCTCCTCCACCAGTCTCCCCTCCTCCTCCCTATCCTGTGGCAGAGTCTTCATCAATCCCTGGCCTGGTCTCGGGTAGTTCCTCGGATGCACATCCGGACCGTAGTAGGATTCTGTAGGTGGATCGGGAGCGCGGACGCCGTTCGGTCTGGGAGGAGGATGGTAGGAATATGGTGGTATTTGTTTCGGACTCGGAGGTTTTGGTGGGACGCCGTTTGCTGGTGGTGCGGTGGGCGCGGGATTCTGGATGCGGGCGGCGAAGTCGGGTGCGAAGACTGGGAGGGTGGGCTGAAGTGTCGTCGCTTTCGTGAGGAGGGTGACCAGTAATCCCGAAGGAAGACTGGAGAAATATTGTTGTCGCTGCAACACTCATTAGCACATCACATTCACACCTCACGACTTCAACACAACTCACCTGTTCAGCACCCACCCCCTCCACCGCCACAAACCCACTGATCTCTCCCTCCGGCACCGGCACCTCCCTCTCGACCTCACACCTCCGACAAAACCACTCCTTATCCACAACATCAATCACACTCTGATCAATCGCTGGCTGATGACAATACCGATGATACGGCGAATTGCACCCGTCGCAGAAGACAATCATATTGCTGGTAGGACTAGTACCTCGCAAGCAGACTTTGCACACGGCGGATTCAGGGTTGCGACGGTTGAAGACGCGTTTGCGCTTCGTGGCGGGCGCCATAGGGGATGCAGGAGGTGGCGGGACGAAGGATGTGGGTTTTTGGACGGAGCGGCCGGATTTGGTCATCGTGGCGATGGGAGTGACTTCGTCGCTGGAGATGGAGGAGACGGAGTCGGAGTCTTCGCCGTCGTCGTCGCGTTTGCGTTTGTTTGAGCGGGTGGTACCTTTGCCTTTTCCGCGTGGGCGGCCGCCGCCTCGTCCTCGGCCGCGGGCTTTGCCTGGGGTGGGAGTTTGTGTACTGCCGTCAGGTGTGCCGCCGTTGGATAGGAGCCCACTTCCTGCAAGTCCGCCTCCTTTGCCTTTTCCTCTTGGTCGTCCACCACCTCTGCCTCTACCTACGCCCTTTCCTCCTCTAGTCGGCGTTGCGAAGTCGCCATTCTGCTCGCCTTGTGCATTGTGAGAAACACCATTCACAGTCTCCGCACTTTGTCCGTCGTCTTGCGTGGCTCCGATGCTACTCTGACCCTCCCCTTCGTCCGTCAATGGCGCGTCCGACAGCACCGAGCTCGAGCGATTAGCTGTGTTGCTGGGTGTCGGTTCCTTGTCGGCTGTGTTTCCACCTGCCACGACGATGTTCTCCTCCATTGGCTGCGAAAGGCCGGCCGCCGTTGAAGTCGGATTCGTGTCAGCCATTGCGGGTTATTGAGACATCATGGATGTGGCGGCGATGAGAGATATATCGTCCCGGCAATGGCGATAGTGAAAGTGAGGTCCAATGGAGCTTGGACTTGAAGCTTTGCGGATCGACGGGCCGGAGCTGGCGCCGGAGGAAGTCGCGCAGGGCCTCGATTAACGTGTGCAAGGAGGAAGTTGGACGACCTAGAAGTTGGTAGCGCCTTAGCACTCTACCCCCCTTAGCTGTATTTACTAACACTACTATGTTGCACCTTAACTAGACGTCCTATTAACATTCTAAGTAGGCTAAATAAAAGAGCGTTATCTGTTTACTAAGAGGCAATAAAGAAAGCGCTTATATAAAATAGTAGTAGTATTGTAATTATTGCACGAAGTTTATTAGCTAGCTTTACTAAGAGGGGCTTTATACTACACACCTCTACTACTATTAAATAAGACAGTAAGTTTACTAGCTAATAAGAAGCGTCGCTTAGATAAGAATAATTAATAGGTATTAATAAGAAACTGCTTCTAAGGGCGGTAATCGACTTAGAATAGCTTAAAAGTAGCTAACACCGCTATCTGCCTTAGGCCCCTCTTTAAGAGCCTAATCTAACTTATTGTTAATATATTAATAGCTTCCTTTACTATATAGTAGTAAGGAAGGCTATAGTAAGGCTTTATAGAGCCTTAGATCGAGCTATTAAGGGTAGAAGGGCTTATTATCGTCGTCGTCGGTGCTATTGCCCTTATTCTTAGCCTTATTATCGGTATTACTAGCGGCTAGCTATTTAATAGCCGCTAGTATTGCTATTACTCTAAGGCTTGTAAAGTAAGTAATAACTATGTCGTCGAGGAGGTCTGCTTTAGCTGTTAGGGAAGCTAAGCAATATACTTACGCGTGCGTATGCAGGGATTACGTAGGATAGCCGAAGA
>AFIR01000500.1:0-10892 GCA_000223685.2 Zymoseptoria pseudotritici STIR04_4.3.1
TAGTTATACTATAGCTAACTAAGCTCGTACCGGAGGTTTATAAGCTCTTCTAGTATATTTAAGGCTTCTTTACTATCGCTAAAGATATCTTTAAGTCGCGTAAAGAAAGCCTCGGGGTCCTATACTTTGTTCGCTCCTTCTAACTTTTAGAAATAATATATATAAGACCTCTTATTTCGGCTGCTAATTGTAGTATATTTTGCTTAGCTTCTACCTAATCGATAGCGTTCCGCTAATATTCTAGCTGAGCCTCTAGTAGAAAGAGAGATTTTCGAAATCCTTCGAAATTTCTCGGGGATACTTTTTCTAACTTAGATAGACTAAGTATAAGTCTAAAAAGTTATAGTCGGCGTCGTAGTCGGCAAACGTAGTCGGCAAACATAGTTAGCGCAAATTCGTAGGGTCGGATTTGCGGGAACCCGGCAGAAACCCTACCTAGCTTTTTAGCGCCGGGTTTAGAACCCTACTCTTCCCTACCCTTCCTAGCGCGGTATCTAGATAGCAGTAGTATTAGAGTTAGAGCATCGGTATTAGTTAGATAATTATTAATATCTTATATTAGTATATTATCGCGCTTAATTAGCAGGCCTTGCGATTCGAGCCTAGCTTTCTTAATAGCTTTGCCTTATAGTATATTCTAAGTAGTAAAGGCTATAGTAAGATCGAGAGCGAGAGCGAGAGCGGTAGTAGTAGTAGTAGTAGTAGTAGTAATATTAATATTCGAGAGAGAGAGAAATAACTGCGGAAGAGGATATTTAAACCTACTAAACGCCCTTATTAGCATTATGCGCACTTATATATAATTGTTAGCTCTTAGCAGGCTCTTATTCTGGGAAGCCAAGGGCTTCTGCTCCTGCAGGGCGATAAAAAAACACCCATCATCGTCTCACTTCGGCGGTGAAAGCATCTCCGCGGCATCTTCCTCCTTGTGGCGGGCAAAGTCATGCGGTCAGTGCGTTCGATCTGTTCACCCCATGTCCTTTCGGTAACATCCCGGAATCCCGTTCACACCGTGCACCATGTAACGCAGACCTTGTTTCTTTCAAGACATGCCAATGCTTCCGGGACAACGTGAGCTCGAGTGACCGTCAATTCCCGGGGATCGATAGAGTTGACAGAAGTAAGCGCCATCCGGTCCTGGGTACAGAACGCAGTCTTGATCTGATGAAGATCACGAAAGGGGCGTTATCATCTGGCCACCACTTTCCAGCAAGTGTGCTGGCACATTTTGGCGGCTTTTCCCCAGGTAGTTGGTCTTGCCGGCTTGCGAGGATTTCATGCCCACCACTTCTTTCAGCTCCTCTCCACGCTCAAGTGGAGTTCGACAGAAGCATGGTCAAGGAGAATCATCACGCCCTCTGGCGTCTGAGACTTTCAATCATCTCTTTTGCCGCGTCTCTCGTCTTCTTCATCTTCACAAGAGGAGGAGCAACTCCACCGGCGGCGTGTGTCGATAAGCTGTTCCCGAATTGTATGCTGTTCGAGTGCTCCAACATCAAGCAGTGCTGACTGTGGGACCAGTGCTTGGAAGAACAGCAATCGATTACTCCTGGAAAAACTCCTGGGAATTTCATGCGGTTACACACGTCTACAAAGGTCCGCCCACGGCTGATCGGGAGGAGGCGTGGGATTTGATCAGTCCATGTAAGCAGCAACTCGACCTCGGAAACATTTGATATCGATCCCTTTCTGACGGCCGATTGATCAGATGGCGCTGTTGTTGCCGAGCAGATACCTACTTCGAGTAGGAGACCCACTTCAACGCCGACCACTCAGGAGAACGAGCCATTGGTAATTCCGGGAGTCTCCCTCCAGATGACCTGTCTGGTGAGATGAGACCGATACTCAGCTTGTGTCTGCGACCACTTACTGACGGTATCGCAGAAGATGATTCGCCGGGCCTTCTATGAACAACCGGATCCAGCCCTGTATACACTGCCGTCACGGAAAGTACTTGATCAATGCATCGAAAAGTTACGACAAGACTTCTTGTGCGCCTTCGAACCTACGCTCTTTCTCGAAGTCAATTCGAACAAGAGTACCACCGCCCACGGAGTTGGTGCGCACGTGAAATCTGCACACGTTTGCAGAGATTACGACAAGATCGTCACGTGGGCAAGCGATAGCTTCGTGAAGGATAGTCGGGCATTGAAGACGTTCGTAGAGCTGGATCTTTGAAATGGTCGCCGGCCAGAATCAACTGTACAGTCAGATGGTTCACCATTTGAAATGACAAGTAATTCAAGTGTCCAAGACCACTATGTGCTCCTTTGTCCATTGCCTGATAGCAGGTATGTTGTGGCATGTACGACGAGTCCTCACATCCACTATCTCTCCTCGCTCTGGGTCTTTCACAACCAGGTAAGGTGTGGTATCAGCATCACACATCAACTTTGCTCTCAGCATCTCCAAACAGTGCTCGGCATGAAATAGGACTGGTATCCTTTCACTTGTAAAGAAGTGATTGGTGTAGTTCCAGTTATTTCGATACGTGTACTGACGGACCAGGTTCTGCGTATCAAAATTGTCAGTGGGTGATTGAAAATGCATAGCATTCACAACGTACAAGACAATGTAAATCATGGAATCCTTCAAAGAATGCTTGTATGCCTCCTCCCACGTCATCGGGGAGGTGATGCCAGTCTCTCTCGTTTGAGGACTTGTTGAACAAAGGTAATTTATCCTCGGGAATACCAAGCGAGCCGCCTGGATCTGTCAGAATATGCAATGAGCAGTGCACTCTGGGCGGAGATACCTTTCCAAAAGACTTCCCAGGCGTCCTCCAGCACATCTGTGGGTTGGCCCATATAAAGACCCCGAGATTGATAGGCGTCGTCTGATTGATGGTATTCAAGTGCCTCGAGCATTGGCGCTTGAGTTGGTATTAGTGTCGGATTCGTCCCAAGAGCCACTTACACTTACACCATGCATGCATAGCCCGAACACACTGAGAGTCCGTCGGAGGAATCAACGCTGAAACGAGGATCATAACCAAGGAGGCGACAAACAGAAAGCCTGAGATGATGCCCGGCCACGTCGGCCATGTTCGATTCGGTCCCGTTTCGAATGTTGAGTCTGATGTGAGATCGATATCATCAGCATCCGGTGGCAAGAAGGGCGCTTGCTGCTCGAGCTTTTCCAGATCTCCGGCATGCATCGTGTTGGCTCCTGATAACTTGGCCTCTCTAGTAAAAGGTGAGCAATGGTTGGGCTATTTAGGGTAGTAAACAACAGTGCATGAGTTCGACAGCGTGGTGCCTGATTTTCTGCCTGATCAGGCGAATGAAACGTCGATCAATGTCCGTTCGATCAAAAACACTGACGGTCGCTCGAGCAATGTCACCTCACGATCGAGGCTCGATCCAGTGGACCGCACGCTCTGACCGCATCTCCACCCGTGTTCATGTCACCATGCGCTCGTCCAAAAGCATGCTATCTGGCGGCAATGACAGACGAGGGGTATGTTTGCGGCCGCCTTGCACTGCTGCAGTAGTGAACCCGAGTAGATGCGTCCGATGATGGTCCGCATTAGCAAGGTCAATGACCATGTCAGAGTTCCATTGCTAACAGCCTTGGACCGGACTAGAGCGCATCAACCAGTCAAACGCCAAGATGTGCAGAGCAGGGAGCAGCGAGTAAGACCTGCAAGGGCAAGGTACAGAGTTTGGACCAAAAATGAGAAGTTGCATCCATGCCCTTGAGACGATATCGACCGCTCCAGACCAATACAGATATTGTCGCATCGATTGAAACATCGACGTAAGCACTACTTCCCGTATGCAGTCCACGGACTGTACGGAGTACATGTGTTGCTCTTTGACCCTTCCGAGTCTCGACACGCAATTAAGCAATGTCGAAAAGCCACGCAGGGCAGGTGCAATGCACTTCGATCGTGATCTGCCTCGCTTGGGGGGAAGGTTGCGTTCGTTCAACGGCATTGGTCCCAGGCGAGCGCGTTAGAATGAATGCACCGTCTTATGTAGACTGTCTATGTTGTATGCGTAAAGCAAAGAGCCTCTATTCTTTCGGCAAGGACTGCGCAACGGTCTTCCACATTTGACTTGAACACGTCGGCAATCCATACCAAAATGAAAAGACTGGCAAGCATTCCCATTGCAAAACCACATTGATACCTCAGCCAACCCTCCTGACCAATCCAGGTCCAGAAAAATCCAGGAAGGTAAAATGCTACCACGTGAAGGAACGGCTCGTGCACGATGTAGAACGAGAATGAGATAGTTCCCATGTACTGAATAATCCGAAGTTCGAAAGGTCGTTGTAGCGTGCAATCCTGATCAATCGCAAGCAAAACACAGAAGGCAGCAATTCCGTGCCAGAAGCGATAATTCGGGGTGACATCGCATAGTAGCTTCCATCCAAACGTGCAAGCTTGGCCATGGTCATTGAACCGCGGAAAGGACCCTAAAAAGAGGCCGAACATGAGTCCGATGAATGCGAACGAGGACCTTGCTATCGAACCTGTTGTATGCTCTTTGGCTCCACCTGGTACGCTGGCGGCCGGTTTGGAGAAGCTCAACTCGCGAATCAACGTGCCGCCAAGAAATGGCGCGATGTATTTTCTGCCGCATAGCTCGGTCCATACAATGCCCAAGCCTAAGGACACTGCCCTTATCCGAGGTCTGGTTCGGGCAAGGCCAAGACACGCCAGAAAAACGACGAGCGTTCCTTGAAATGCGATGGGAATAGTCCAAAGGTGAGGACCATACGCCATAAGCTGCCGCTGGTGCCAATCCCAAGGATTGGTGAGCTCGTAGAAAACGAAGTAGCACCAGTCCCCAAGTTGAGCGCCAACGGAATCCAGAGCTGCAGGATGTTCGGGGGTTCGACCAGGCAGCAGTTCATAATCGAAGCTGAAACCGCCGAGATGCACAATCAGCATGACTGCACATGTCGAAACGATCGGCGGTAAAAACAACCGAATGGCCCGTCGGAAAGTCGAGCTCGCCATCGACAGGAAGAGACTTTGCCATGCTTCGTTTCGAGCCAGCTTTAGCGGTTTTGCTGACAAGACGTATCCAGACAAACAAAACATCATTGGTACCCATGGTCCCGCGAACAAAATCCGGAGGAACGGTAAGCGAGGAAGTCCATGGTAGGAGCCATACTGGCCGTATCCATAGTCCAAATGTGGCTGCCACGGTAGTGAAAAATGGCGAACAAAGACGAGAAGAGCAACAAGACCTCGCATACCGTCTAGGTAGGCGGTCGATCTTGGCGATACTGCGAGATCTGTCGATTTGATCCTGCTGGGCAGCAACCAAGAGGGCAAAATGCATGGCAGTATATGGCTGTGAAAGGCCGATGTCAGCCGTGGGTTCCAGGCGCCAGACCAACTAGTCCGCGTGCTGTGTCGAGAGCTGCCAGCAGTCTCCAGATCTTGTCCATCAAAGAGTCTTTGTTCAGCCAGGTCTTCTTCCATGCTTGGGAAGACAGCGCGCGATGTGAGGAAGGAGAACATGTCGTGAGTTCGAATTACCTCTCTGTCAGGCAGCCTGCTGAGAGGTCTGGACTTTCGCTCTCAGAGCATAAACTTATGCCACAAACAGGTGAAACTCCAGGACCATAACGTCGGGAGAGAGTGCTACAATAACCCAGGAATTGAAATCGTGGCTTGGGCGATTCGATGCATTCCCGAGAGCTGTACGCTTCCCATTACCCGGCCAGCAATTCCATTGAAGATTCGTCTACCTCCCTGCAGAAATGATCCCCGGATCGAGCGGGTTGCAAGTGCATCGTAGAGACTCCCGCTCGACCCTCGCCGTCCTGAGCTCCTTGACAATGGCATCCCGATACTCCTCTTGGGCACCAGTGACGACACACCTCCGCGGCATCGCATAGATCGGCGTTGACCATTGGTGGCATTCACACCGCCGACCGACCATTGTGATCAATGGGCCGGCAGTCCGTTCGGTGCTACATGGTTCTCGTCATCGACTGAGCACGATCATTCCACCATCGACAAGCAGTTTTGCGTGCGCTACGTTAGCTTCGCGGCCCCGGCCAGCTCGCACGCATGGATCCAACGCGTTGGGTAAGCCGTGCGCTTCGCAAGTTGAGGGGAACTGGGGCTCCGGTGTTCTGATCAAACGGACGTTCGACCTCATCATCACGCGTTGATATTACACTCTGAAAGGGATTTCTCGTATGCACTCACGCTCACGCTCCGAGGAAGACCCGGCCCTTGACCGACCGATGACGTGGTTATCAAATCCGACCCGTGGACCTCACCTCCTTGCCAGTGGGAGTGAGTCGAACCATTTCTTTGCAAGGGACCTTGGAGGTCCCCACTGGTTACAAGCACGTCTTGCTACGCCTGCTGTCATCAAGGTCAAAAAGGCGGTCCTTGAGCATCACACCGACATTCGAAGGAATGGCGGGAGTGTGCAGGGTTGTCGACATCAGGATTCAGGAACTGACTCCTTGCACTGAAGCATTTGTAGGAAAGTGTACCACAGCACCGCTCTAAAGCGGAGAAGCGCATCCCAGTCTTGGACCTGATGTCTACTAGCAAGGTGATATCCCCATCGAACTCTAGCGGCTCTCAAATTTGAAGACACAGACAATCCAGCTTTGCCGTCATCTCAACGACGAGAGCCAGGATGACCTCTTCGACAGCGCAAGAAACTGTTGTCGACTTGATAGCGAATAGCCGATATACGAGCGGTCGACCGATTCACACCCTGGAGCCTGCAAGAACAGGTTACAGAAGTCCCTTCGAGACTTCGAGTCTTCGACGCTATGATGCTGTCAGATGCTGTACAGCGTGTGGACATCGGAGTGGACGGCCCCTTGTCGCCGGCATGTCAGGGCCGGATTGGCCTGATTCTCATCAATCACGGTGAATACCCTGGACTTGGCCCATGAAGCCTACAAGGGGGTGTGCACTCCGATGCGTCCACCTGCTGTACAGCAGGTTGGCACATCGGAGTAGCCACCGTTTAAACCTGGCCTAGGGGCTACGTGGCCTGTAGACAAGGAAGCAGACCAATCGAGTGATTTGGATCCCCATCACACCCTTGAACTTGCAAGGAGCGGTGGCTACTCCGATGTGACAACCTGCTGTACTAAAGCTTGCTGGTACAGAGGTGCTCATGCATCCGGGAATACCGCGGACCCAGCAAACTCAAAACAAGCCAATGAATGACAGTCGCAGTCTCGACTGAAGTGATGCTCGGGTCATTGCTCGCATTCGCTGGATGATCCCGGCGCTTTTCCGGTGCACGATGTCCACGACTCCACTTGTACAGCGTCTCAGCACATCAGAGGGATCACCGGCCAATCCTTGTCCACAAGTTAATGGCCGGAACACGAGGCAATTGGCCAATCCGACCTTTGATTTGCCCCCTGGACGCCCACCACAAGTGATCCCTCCGATGTGCTGAGACGCTGTACATGATGTACCCTAGCTACGTCCTCGTACAATCGGCGTTCGACGGATCGTGGCATGAGTTGGTTCACCGCCCTACCAGGAGATGCGCTGATCTTTACTTTTTGGTCAGAACCTGGCCGAGTGGAAGCACGAATCGAGCGAGTCTCGCACGTTGGGCATGAGACGGATGATCCCGAGCCAATGCAAAGTCGAGAAGTTGTCGATGGTCGCTCGGAGAGGGCAAAGGGGTGGTCTTTGACAGTAAGCGCCATTCCTGTCGCCATTCCTGCAAGCAAGAGAGAGGTTGCATATAGTCCCCTCGTCGCGAGATTGAAGTAAGATGTACAATTTGTCCACTTGAACGATTTCAACTTTGCAAGCGCCATACAAGCGAGGTTCGGAAATGAAGTCACTCAATGTCTTGCTCGGCCTCGTGGCCGTGACTTGCGTCTCGGCACTCTCAATTCCCCACGCCGGTCGGTGTACCTATGACCACGACATTTCACACCTGCTCATTCAATTATAGCTCCAAACGCAGCCCAGGTCTTCGACTTGAACGAACGCGACGGCCAGGACAAGATCAAGCGCTACGAAGGCGACGTCGAATGGAAGGAGAAGACCAAGCGCTACGAGGGCGACGTCGAGTGGAAGGACAAGATCAAGCGTGATGAGCCCGATGTCGAGTGGAAGATCACGCACGAGTAGGTCGACGTCGATTAAGTGAAGTGTTTTGAGGGCAACAGGTGGCAAAGCTATCGATTGTCAACGCTCGTTATAATATCGTCGGAGAGTAGTCTGGAGGTTATGAGAAGTAGGGTCATTGGTCAAACTGCAAGGGAGCGCCTGGTCAAGGCTTTTTCCACTTGCATCATTCGTCCGACCAAATCGATTCGTGCAGTGTTTCCACCGACCAAACCCAGCGTTGCTTTCCCGTGGTGCTGACCTATTGATGACTATGAGAGATTCACGCCTTTATGTTGTATAACTCGCTTCTGCCGAGCTTTTTTTTTTGTTGTATAACTCGCTTTTGCCGAGCTTTTTACCATATGGCTTCATACTGGGTTGGTAGCCAAGTGAGTTCGGTGACATGCCGCCCGCATAGCATGAGTTCAGAGCGGCAGTGGCGCAAACGTTGAAAATGGTGCCTCAACAATGTGGCGGTGTTGTCAAGCCTCGAGATAGTATGTCGATCCGTTGGCTCTTTGATGCCGCAATCCTTCTTTGATCGCTTGGCAGACGATTGTTGTGAGTACCTGAGGGCGTTTCGCGGCGGTGTTTCCCCTTTGATCGTGCCTGAGGTCTGGTCCCCCGCCGCCAGGATGCTGATGGCACCAATCGATGTGAAACTTGGGAATCGTCTAACATTGAGATCACCGAGATCACCGAACGTTGCTCGCCGCTATCTCTTTACGAAGATGTATCCTGCTTGTGCTTGTACTCCATTACGTCTTCCATGTGCAACGCTGCCTCTTCCATGGGGGGCAGATGCTGGTTGGTATTTCGATGCCACTGCTCATAACGTCCATGTGCCCACTCTCGAATCTTGCCGAAGTTGCGGCACGTATGCGGTCGGTCGGTGTCGATGAAGTTCCTGCCCGTACCGCCTAATGCGGGCCACCAGCGGGTTGGATTGAGCGTGATGTCCGATTGGCATTGAATCGACTGACGGATCAGGTCGATGCAGTGGTCTTTGCGGTCAGCGAACGAAGAACCATCGTATCAAGAGAAGGTAGACGAGCTTACCGGTATGATAGCTTTGAAATGTCTTGGACATGGCCGAGTTGTAGCGTGCTGGATTGAGGACCTTGCGAAGGTGGTCCAAACAATGCAATTGATGGAGCACGTCTATCCCGGCAACGTACCCGGCTGTGGTTTCGTTGTCACCCGGGTACTTGTAGTATTTCTTGTAATCCGGACCCCAGGCCTGCAGCGCTTCGTCGTCGGAGATGAGGAAGTAGCGATTTAGGAGCAGCTCGCTCCACGCACGATCGACTTCGTCACCGTCTTTCCCAAAGTACTTCGTATCGTCTTTGCCGCTGTGAAAGAAAGGATCCCCTCGCTCGTCGAACCATGGCCCGTTGATGAAATGAACGGTCTGGGCAGTCCAAGTGTACAGGTCAGCGGTGGCCGAGATAACGCGGCACCAATGCCGCACGAGACCTGCAGGCAGACAGGAGCCGGCAAAGTCTAGGATTGCTTGTAGGTCTTGGACACATCAGTGCTCACCTCTAGTTCAACAGCCTTTGCCGCGGGTAGGTAGTCGGTAGGGTGGATGTGCTGTGTGCCCAGGTCGCAAGAAGCGCTGGTCAAGACGAACGTTGTCGCAATGCCAAAGAGGTAAGTGCCCAGAAGGATAGTCGCTGCGAGGAAGACGTTGATGCTGATTCTGCGCCGTTTCTCCGGCTCGAAGCATGTTTGAAGCTCAATCCCAGGTTCCGACGCGAGTGGTGAGTACTTTCCCTTCGCAGAGTCCATGTCTTGGCCGTCTTTTCCGGTGCATAAGGAAAGAAAGGTAGGGAAAAGAGAGCGCAGTGTGACGGACATACTGCTTACAGCGAGTGTCGAGCACGTCGATACGGCCCAGGCCCCTCTAGGATCTGCAAGGACATGGGTGCTCTGATACTCGCCTGGTCCGATCGATCGTCTGCAAGTCGTGGTTCGAACGGCGAGCAGTCCCATAATGAGCCGGTCAGAAGCGTGCTGAAATCGCGGACAGAGGACACGCTCATCTTCCCACTCCTTCCTATCTTACTTAAGGCATGCAACCGTCCGATTCTGACAGGGCCGACGGTTGCCTGCCCGTGAGTGTGGACAGTGAAGTCTTTAGTTAATGTTTGTTGGTGCCTGAGGCAGGAGCATGCTTAGTCATGGCCTCACGAGTGTATACCTCCCGTCGTTTCTTCCACCTTCTTCCTTTCTTCCTTTTTAGATACCTTAGCGTATATATAGGGTCCGTAAGAGCAGCATTTGTGTAGCAGAGTATAACGAAGCTGCGAGTAGTAATGCTGCTGTCGATCTGCAGAGATATATAGGTCTGCAATTTAGATGCCTAAGCTATATCGAATGTCTTGTTACTTTAGTAGACGAGCTGCTATACACGAGACGAGCTGCTATATACAATACGAGCTGCTATATACAAGACGAGCTATTATATACGAGACTAGCTACTATACAGCGGCTAGATTACCTAGACCCTTAAATATCTACGCTAAGTGTTAGGATTACCTCTTAGTAAGACAAGGAAAGACTAAAGTAGGAGAGTATTAAATAATAGGTTTTAGAATATGCTCTTTAAAGCTAGGTTAGCCTAGCTTAGGGGAGATAAGGCTAGACTACGCTTACGTAAGGGGATCCTTATATTACCCCCCTCTCCCCGGTATAACTAACCTTAGTTACGTACGCAAGTACTACAAGAAGGTCTGCTCTAGCACCTAGAACGAGAATCCTCTCTCTAAGATCTGCTAGCTTGTAGCAGATAAGCCCCTACCCGGTAACATCCCGG
>AFIR01000496.1:0-41122 GCA_000223685.2 Zymoseptoria pseudotritici STIR04_4.3.1
GCTTGTTGCCTACCTCCTTTAGCAGTGCGAGTTCGAGCTTCCGGTTATAGCTATAAGATAGCTATCGTATAGCTAGTAAGAAAGCTAAACAGACCTTTACCTTCGATAGTAGGAGTTAGGTTGTTGTTTTTTTAATGTTAACGTCTGTAAATGTTAGTAAGAGCACGAACTGGTGGTGAATACACACGAAACTGCTCAAAGGGCCATATCTTGGCGTTTTTGGCGCTAATTCAGAAATGCGATTTTGCACTAATTCAATTTCCGAACTTCCGGACTTGGCCGCTTTGGCGCTTCGTCGCAAGCTGGCTTGGTTGAGAAGAACTGGTTCGTTCGTCACCGTTTCACCGTGCGCAGCAGGGGAATTGACGATTGAACAACAAGATGCAGACGAATATCAGATCTCATTGATCGTGTGCGTATACCTTGTTTGTTCAAATTGTACGATTCACGCCCATTCATTGATGATCTGGAGTTGTATCATTCCACCTGGCTGCCCTGCCAACTTTGTTCGCTGTATTCTCCGACATGGATCCCACAGCCAATCAACGCGTGGACGTTGCGTCGGTGGACATTTCACATGCAGCGCTCGGCGTCGTCATGGTCTAGACTATAAGGTATCGATCGTCCTTGAAACACGCCTTTTCTTGCTCGATGCTATTTGGAGCTATTCGCTTTTCTTGAATAGACATGTCTTTATTGAATCATCCGCGGGGCGAGAGTTCATGATTGCTTGCTCGCGGCTGATACCTGACACCTCCCGTCGTGTGGTCAATAGCAGACATCTCAGTCCTCGTGGAATCCTCAATGCGTGGAAGCCAAGGTAACCTTCCAATTGTGATCGGCAAGCGTGCAAGACAGGTTTCATGACGAGCTACACACGCGGCACAACCACAAGAGTGAAAACAACCCTGATCACAATGAGGGTCTGAGTTCTGATGCCAGTTGCGACATCAATCTCGCTTCCGTCCGATAGAGTATAAAGATTATTACATCTCACAAATCGCGACCTAGGCTGCGCTCTGGTCTGTAGAGGTGCGATTTCCGCTCTGGGACAGAAAGATGCAACAGACATGTGTGACCGCTCGGTCGCATCTCGCAATACCTTACGATAGCTCTATGAGAAGCCTTCCCACCACGTGAAATTGCTGTGATGATCATGAAAGGCAAGGGTCTCGTTCGCGTGAGGCCCCTGCCAGCCATGCTCAAGCCAAAACACGGTCCAGTCCAGGGCACGCAGGGATCGGACAGTCGCATTTGGACTTCACCCAACGAGACCAGAACCTCATCACTTGCCATCTCGAAATGATGCTGCAACACCAACCCTCGGCTTGAACTGCACAGTCCAAGCCGACCAAGCGGAGCTTGTGCGATGAGAGCTTGGCAATTGGACATCAAAATCTGGACTACTTGACGACGTAGTTCCGTGTCATCTGAACGGGCAGAATGCACTCGTCTAGCTTGAAGCGTGCAGTTCGAGCGGGAGCAATGAGAAGTAGATGCTATTCGACTCGCCGTCTCCGCAACAGAAGTGCTTCTGAAGGATCCTCTTGCCATCAGACCAAAAATGACGACCACTCCTCAGAGTCCTCACTACCTTCTGGTCCCTGGAGCGATGGCTGGACTGGCGGAACGTCTTTCAACGGCCAGCAGGCGAGGCTGACGACCCTTGGCACATGCTGACAGCCAGTCTAGAACAGATCTTGGCAATGGGCGTGAGGTCGCAGTGCTGCAAGGCAAATCAACATCATGGCGACTTCGAGAGAGCCACTCGCAGTGGCATGGAAAAAGCGGCCATTGGAGTATCTTCTCACCTGCCGAGGCTTTGCGAGCTTGACGCAATACCAAGGCAATGAAGCCCTTCACAAAAGGCCTACGACCAAAGCCAAGTCAGGAAGGTGCGAAGCAGGCTGCATTTAACGTTGATGAATAGCATTCGCATGTTGCAGGCCGTGTCGACCGAAGGGCCCAAGGAACACACTAGTATACGACTACGATCGGTACGAGGAGCAGATCTCGCATCTCCGGCACTCCGCAATGAGCTCCGGACGATCACCATCTTCAAGTCTGTGGGATCGCCAACTGCCGACAGCCACCATTGAATACAAGGTTTCGATCCCCACGACTGACAGCATCAACCCCTTCGACTTCACATCATCTCCTTCACCCAGACTGCACCAAGATTTCTCATCTCTGGATGCATCAGATCGTCGTCTCCCAGGCACGAAAGGTATATGCCTATCGGCGCTGCGGAATACCGAACCGCGGTGGCTCGGGGAATTTTTCTCAAGCTCCAGCTCAAGCTCAACGGTCGGATTTGACAGCCACTCCACTCGAAGCATGATCGTCCACCTTTATACATCGACCGGATGGTTTAGTACAGAAGACAACTCCAGATAGCGCGAGTCGCTCTATGGAGCATCAGGTAAGGATCATCGAAAGACATCCCTCGGTGTCTGCCATGACATGTAAAGCGGACGTTCACGGATTGCACACGAACGGATGCCTTTCTCTATACATGTCTCACACCCATCAGCCATCTTCCGTTGGATAACGACGACTTCCTGCCATGCACTTTTCAGTCTTACAGCATTTCTTCTGCTGATATACAGTCCCTCCTGTTCACGCGACGTTGATCGTTGCCACAAGGTTCTTCTCTGCTATATCACATCATTGTCCTTGCGAATTGACTTCCGGACATCGACTCCTCGCTTTCCAAGATGCGTGTTACTATCCTCCTGGCCAGCTTGGCCACCAATGCTCTCGCAGCTCCCGCGGGATGGTCACGAAGAGATGCCACACCCCTGTCCAGACCTGCAGTAACACCACAACTGAAAAGTGCCAACCTCATGGCCAACGCCACAGACCCGAACGTGGACCGAGATTCATGCGGATCCGTACGCATTGGAAACCGAGCATTCTGGACATGTCGAGATACGATGCGCTACGATCGAGCATCGGGTACGAGCGTCTTTCCGGTCATCAGTAACTCCGCTGGCTGGAGCGAGACCTCCGAGGGAGGACTGGTCGCACAGGCGAATGCAGAGATCGGACCGGGATCAACAGGAGGCAACATGATACTTCCAATATATGGTTCCGACTCTGGCAACGAATACTTCCCCAACATGCCCGGGGATTGCGATGAAAATCACGGTCAATGCTGGGATGGAACACGCTGGGCCGTCTGGCCCAATTCACCTCCAATGGTCGCCGCACCCGACGGAGAGAACACAGTAGCCTACTCCTGGGTACCACAAGTAAGCACCCTCACCTCCATCCTTCTCCAAACCCAACACTCTAACCAAACAACCCCACAGTCCAACCTCAACCAACTCACCCTCCTCAACCCCTCCCGCCCCTACACCCTCTACAAAACCACCTACTCCCCCTCCCAACCCTCCACCGCCCTTCCCACAGTCTCAATCGCCAACCCCACCTTCTGGGCCGCCGGCGAACCCGGCTACGGCGACTACGGCAACGTCGTCCGCGACGGCTACGCCTACCTCTACGCCCAACGCCCAGACTCCACGGGAACCCTCCTCGCCCGCGCCCCGAAAACCTCCATCGAAGACCGCTCCACCTACACCTACTACACCCCGTCCACCGGCTGGACCACCACTCTCCCCTCCCTCTCCGACCCCGCCGCCATAATCCCCAACGCGGGAACCGGCTGGCAAGGCACATTCTACTACTCCACCGCTTTCGCGTCCTACATCTGGATCGGCCAAGCGCTCAACAACCCCACCGCGGAGTTCTACATTACCACCGCGCCGGCGCCTGAAGGGCCGTGGATTGAGCCGTATTTGCTGTGGAAAGGGGAGAGTGGGGATGGGCTTGTGGGCGCGTATTCATTGCAGGCGCATACGAGTTTGCTGCCGAGTGGGGATGTCGCGAAGGAAAAGGGGATTTTTGTGAGTTTTACGCAGGCTTGGGGAGTCGGGGTGGAGACGACGTATGTTACGCCGTTGGTGTATTTGGAGTTGGAGTGATGTGGGTTGAGGTCGCGGCGGCTTCTGGCGAGTTCGCCTTTTTTGGTTGGAGATCCTCGGCGCGCGGCTGGACCGTTTGGCGCTTTGAGTTGATATGGGATAGGTATTGGAGAGCAGTGATTGAGTGACCGGACTTGCTGCCGCAGATAGTAAAGCCGTGATGCCGAGATACCCTTGATAGACATCACAATGTAGATATGACGAATCATGCAAGAAGCAAGAGCTTTCTCCTATCGACATGGGAGTACGCCTTTCTTTGCTCTAACTTAGCCGATTGTGCTTGAACCTCAGCCGAAATCTGCAAAGCTTCGATGCTATCTTTGCGTACGCACTCTGTGCTTCGGTGTGCGCCGGCTCATCGTTTGCGTGCTCGACAACAGCAGGTCCTCTGATCCATTGTTCTTGCCAGCCCTAATGTACACTTCCTTTGCGCCTTGGCCGAAGTACCCGGCTTGGACGAAGCCACACTGCAAGGCGTGTTAGATGATGAACACTGGTATCAACGACAGTCAGTGGGCACAAACCTTTGCACTCCTCAGAGCCGACGTGTTATTGTCCGCAAACCACACTTTGATCTCCTTGTCCCACCTCTCTTCATCTTTGACCTTCGGCGCCGCCTGCATCGCGGCCATTTGTCGGTCACCGGCGTCTTGCTTTTCGACATCCTCGTTTGACATAATGCTGCCAGATCGTAGTACCCGTCTCGCCATACTGTGTTGCTTGATGTTGTGATGTGACATGCGGAAGGTATTGGCGGGGTCGAATTGTGTTTGGGACAAACGGCTCAGCACGGTACATTTCGACGAAGCGCCAAAGCGGCCAAGCAACGTACCTCCCTCGGGGCATATCTTTATTAACGAAGAAAGATAGCTACCTATATTTTCCGCCGCCGGACGGCCACGCCAAGATAATGCATTGAAGCGGAGCAGCGAATGCTCACGCCGAGAGAGTCGAGGACAATAGTTGAAGCGCTCCTTACCGATGAGCGCCACGTAACTTGCCACTGTTCGCACCAATATAGAGAGGACTTCGTCTTGCGGGAGGAATAGTTTAAAGCCCAGGCAAAGATTCTCACCGTGTCGGTGTAAAGACGGCCTCCTGCACTGCCCAGCATCCATTTTGTAATGATCTCGAAGTGCCTGCCTGTAGTGGTGTGATTGCTCATCCCTTGAGCCGTGCTTACGTACCGCTTCTTCAAGGACGCATGCGATTCCGAGCGGTACAGCCTCCGTGCTGTTGGTATGGTGTCTTTCGAGACCTCAGAAGCTGGAGTATCACAGCTCCATCTTCTCTCTCAGGAGCACCTACGATAACGGTTCGACTCAGCCGAGACTGGCAGAGTCGCCTCGCAGAACTCGGAAGCTGAACGATCGTAACGCATTCAACTCTCTCCAAGGTGTACGTCAAGTCAAAAGCAACAGCTCCGCCTTCGCCAGCACAGTCGCTTCCCGATGTGTGACTCTTCGCCGTACAGGAATGCTGCGGATCGAAAAAATCATCATTGCTTTTCAGAAGAGTTTTATAGTGCATAATAATGCCGAGCAACGGACTTGGATGTCCAAAAGGCTTTGTTAAGCAAGGCATTGCTTGCGTCTGCGTCGAGAGGTTCGACTGCATGGAACTATGCGATCGTCTACGGTCATTTTACGCCATATATCGACGTCGTTCATTCGCTCGTTATGGAGGTTCGAGCAGAACGAGGTCAAGCCACGATATTGAGCATCGCTCAATACTCGTCTCGCAGCTTGATCAAAGCGCTTGACCATCTCAGTCGGAGAAAGAATTTCTTGAACGACGGATGCTCTCTCTTGGGTTCGGCATCGTACTCGGGGAATTGTGCGGCGAAAGTCGACGACTGTGTGGATCAGTTGGCGTTGGCTGTTGTGGAGGCGTTCCGCGGCGCTGCGGCTAAGAATTGGGAAGAACGACGAAGGGTGTGTGAGTGAGCATCGCAAGGCATTCGGCCTATAATGCTGCGAAGCATCGCTTGAAGTTTGGCTGCGTTTGTCGAGAGCGCTGAAGGTCGCCATCGAGACATGGCTTCGGACGAGTTTCAGACGGAGGAGGCTGTGCATCAGGCGGCGTATATCTTGAGAGGTGAAGGGATTGTGGTGCTGCAGGTGGGATGTGTGAGAAGTCTGTCGGGAAGGAGGAATGCGTGGGAGATAACTTGAGCAGCATGGGCGTCTGCTGCGTCGACCATCGCTTCAACTCGAGGATCCAGATCGATCGAGGGATCTCGGCCATCTTGCAAATTTGCATCGCCGGAGGAACGCTTCTCTCCGGTCCGAGGGCTAGGCTTGTAAAATGTGCGGACGACTTCGTCGCTGTCCATGTCTGCAACATGGCACGCTGAAGTGGAACTTGGAAGATTGAGTCGGCGTATCGTTCGAAGCAAGCAAGACGAGAGGCGATGATTTGAGAGCGTGATGAAGGAGCGTAGGAGCCGCGAGAGCCACGAACTCCCATATATATCAGTTCAAGCTGGTGAAGGAGTGATCGCAATCTCCTCCCTCGACGTCCTCGTTGAACACATATCTGCCATCGGCGAGAACCTGCGCACACTATAGACTGTCCCTTCTTTACGCTGGTGATCCTCTCGTTATGCAGGTCCAAGCAGAGTAGTCAGGCCACGATACTGAGGAGCGCCCGATGCTCGTCTCGCAGCTTTATCGAAGCGCTCGATCATGTCGTCGGACGAAAATACTTGAGCAGCATTTGCTTCCGCTTTAGCGAGCAGCCCTCGTACATCTGCATTCACCGTCGGATCTCGGTCATCGTACAAGTCTGCATCGCTGAAGGAACGATTCTCTCCGTTCTGGGCTGTCGTATGAGTGCCACGCCTCTGCTGTCGTGCGCATGGTCGCCCTTGCGAAATGGTGAGAACGGAAAGCGGCATTCTGTTCTCAACTCATGACGGTCTCTGAGAAGCACAACTCCGATCCGGACTTGGTGAGGACGCGGAGCCCATGTTGACTCTCATTAGACAGCAGCATATTGTGAATGCCGTGCGGTAGTAAGATGCCTCAATGTCATTGACCAAGTCCAGGGAGAATTTCAATTCGGCGATTTCTGGTGTCGAAAGACGTTCCTCATCGATAAGGAAATAGCCATCACAATTGACAGCAATTAAACGCAAACTCCACGGATTCGGACTTTTCAGTTTTTCGATCGGGATAATGGAAGGAACATCCGTTAGCGGCGGATCTGACCGAGCCACTCAAAGCCAAGCGGAGTGAGCCACAGAATCCCTGTAGCCGATAAGCCCGATAGCATCACCTCTCGCATTTTCTCCCCACCACCACAACATCCAGAACCGACCTCATTGACAACGATCACCACGCAAAACCGCTCATCATGTCCACCCTCCCCGAATGGAAATCCTCCCTCATCTCCCTCACCCTCTCCTCCAACATCCTCACCTTCGGCACCTTCACCCTGAAATCCAACCGGCAATCCCCCTACTTCGTCAACTGCGGCCTCTTCTCCAAAGCCCGCTCCATCCGCGCCATCTCCTCCGCATACGCACACACCCTCCACGAACACGCCCTCTCCGACCCCTCCTTCACCTTCGACGTGCTCTTCGGACCGGCATACAAGGGCATCCCGCTATGTGCTACTACCGCAGAGAAACTGGCCGGTATCGATGAGGGGAAGTGGGGAGAGGTGGGCTATAGTTTCAATCGCAAAGAGGTGAAGGATCATGGCGAGGGAGGATTGATGGTGGGAGAGAGTATGAAGGGGAAGAAAGTGGTGATTATCGACGATGTCATGACGGCGGGGACTGCGATTCGCGAGGCGATTGAGATTATCAAGGCGCAAGGTGGAGAGTTGGTGGGGATTATTGTTGCGATTGATAGGCAGGAGAAATTGCCGAGTGCGGCGGAGAAAGAAGGGAAGGGCGATGATGGCAGTCCGAGGGGGAGTGCGATTGGAGAGGTGAGGAGGGAGACGGGAGTGCCGGTGCTGGCGGTGTTGACGCTGAGTGATATTATGGAGGGGATGAGAGGGTTGGGGAGGGAGGAGGAGGTAAAGAGGATGGAAGAGTATAGGAGGCAATATGGTGCCTCGGATTGACTGGCCTTGGAAGGAGGTGATATCTCGTCGAGCGGTAATGGACGCTCCGCTGTGCCTGCGCGGATGTGATCACTGCTGTCGTGTTGGCACAAGAGCGTAAGCTGTCACCGTACGAGCGGGCCTCTCGCTGGGCTGCGAATGCAGAGATTGGGACGAGCATCTGGATTGCGAGGGCCGCCTCAACCTGGACGCCTTATTCCGAGCACCTGCCGAGGACCACTATGATCGCTCGCTGTTGAAGCTCATCACAGCAACATGGGCTATCAGTGGAGGAGAAATGCCGTGCATTTAGCAGTAAATCCTGTGCCGTCGACACTCAACACACCAGACGACTGGGAATATCGACCAAATGTGATAAGATGAATAGAATGCTATGCACAAAGCAGAAGTCGAAAGTGGACAAATCCGCACCTAAATCGTGGATCTCCCCACACCGATTTCCGCTCATCCCAAACCCGTATCTCGAACGCCCGTTCCGACGGCATCGACTTTCGACACCCTCTCATCGCGGTCATTAGCATCATGAATCGTAGACTTCAAACCTTTTTCGTCTTGCTCAACCGCCTCGAGCGATAATCGTGGTGATCGATCATGCTTGTCTCGCGCACGCCGAGACGGAGTCTGTAACGACTGTTCCAGCGCATAAGCAGCAGTGGAAGATCCAGCGCTGGGCATCAGCGTGCTTTCACTTTCCGCAACAAGAGCAGAAGTCTCCTCAATCTGAGTCCTTTCGAGCTCCTTTATCAAAGAGTCATCGAACCCGGAATCGACATGTGCCAAGTCAACAGCATTCGCCATCGGCAGACGAGCCCGCGAGACATCGCTTTCTCCAGACCATGAGGCCTTATCGTTCACGGCGCCACCGCCGGGCTCGCGACGTCTCCTCGATGAGTCCTCCGACAAAGATGTAGCGCTCGACAACGAGAGCGACCTGCCATACGGCGAAGTCCTCCGCCTCCTGTTGCTCGAGACAGGTGATCGGCCACGACTTCTCCTCCGGCCCACGATCCACGATCCGGAGCTCTCGAACGGATACGTGGTCGAAGCCGGGTTAGAGTCCGGATCGAGGTACGCGACCTGATGGGTCGTGTCGAAGTGAGGAAGATCGCCTTCAGGAATTCGACGCTGCTTGACGTCGTCGATCGTCACTGCCATGTCCGGGTCGATGTACTCTTTGTCGGAGCGATGAGCTTTGGAGGAGCTGGTGTGGTCTGACATTGGTAGGTCGGAGGAGAATCCCACAGATGCTGTGCGATCAGCTGGAGGCACGCCGGCTGATGATGGGAAGTAGCGAAGCAGGTTTTTTGCACTTGCGCGGCCTTGAGGACGTTCTCGAAGACATGTCGCGACGATATTGCGATAGTACGCTGGGATCTCGTTGAAGACCGGAGGCAAAGGTCTTTCGACCCGCTCTGGTTCGTCGACCTCTTCCGCCAGCGCCCATAGAACCATGCCGAGCTGGAACAGGTCCGTTTTGACTCCAATGCACATGCTGATGCGCTGGCCGCTGTCGATGAACCTGCTCAATTCCGGTGGCTCCCAGCCAACTGGACAACCTCTTCGATTGATGTCGATGATCAAAGCGTTGTCGTCCTCGTCGATGACGATATTCGACAGTGTGAAGTCACCTTGCACGAAACCTGCCTCGTGGATGTCTGCAAGACCGCTGACAATCTGCTTCGCCCACTTCTCCCTCCGATGCCAGGGCATCGAGGATGTCCCTCGAAAGTCGAAGATCATGTCCACAACGGCGCCCTGAGCAGCGTAAGATAGCAGTAAACCTTTGACGACCTCGCCTCGATCGTCCGTGACTAGACCTTCCAGCTGCACGACATGGTCGCAGCCGATCAGGGAGTCCAGCGCATTGACTTCGTACAGGAACTCATCCACCGTGTCTGGTCCTGGGATTTCTTTCTTGATGAGCACACGGTTGCCGAGTCGCACTTTATACACAAAGCCGGAGAGATGCGAGTCCAGCTGTATGGAGTTCTCATTGAATCTCGGTCGTCGAACGTGGTCGAAGAGCGATATAGCAGGAAATTCGATCGTCTCGTTCGCATCCTCACGAACATGCACGTGAAGTTGTCCGTCCTCTGGAGTCGTCTCGAGCTTGAGATTGGTGACCGTGTCGTAGTACTGTATGTCAGGCAATGATTCGCGAATGGCTTCGTAGACGCGGAGACTCTTGTCGCGCTGGTAGACAAGCGTGCTAAGATCAGCTTCGAGAGAGTCTGGCGGTGCGTTTCGATAGTCGAGGGATACAGTCACTCTCCGCCATTTGTTGGGCCTCTCTGCATATGTCACAAAGAACTTTTCACGGTTCGATTTGTCTCGGAACTGCATGCTGAGATTCAAGATCCACCTTCGATCGTACTCTTCTTGCAGTGAACTTGTTTCTAGAAATTCTCCGCGATCTTCACGTTCTGTCAGGGGAGCTTCATTGGTGACATCTGGTATTTCCAATGGTGGGAGCTTTGTTACCGATTTGTTCCCTGGGCGACTTTCGGGAGATTTTGGGCTAATCAATGGCAAACCATTGTCTTTGTCCGCAGCAAGAACATTTGGAGCAGATGTTGTTGGTGGTGGGACGGGCTTCGGAGATTGAGGCCATCCAGGAGCAGCAGCACTCATCCCTCGACTTCTTCGCCGATCCACGCTGACCGCTCTACGCTCTGACGCA
Organism: Zymoseptoria pseudotritici STIR04_4.3.1; assembly: GCA_000223685.2. NCBI lineage: Eukaryota > Fungi > Ascomycota > Dothideomycetes > Mycosphaerellales > Mycosphaerellaceae > Zymoseptoria > Zymoseptoria pseudotritici. The sequence goes on from AFIR01000496.1 coordinate 10,744, forward strand.
CTGGTATCCAAAGGTAGCAGTCTGTCTCTCTGCTCAGACTGTTGTCTTCTGAACGTCTGCGGCCGAGGTAACGACGGTACGACTCTCTTGATGGCTGCTTCATCAGGCAGACTCGGTCTTCGAGTCAGGAAGTAGTCTGGTATATCCGTCATCTCGGGCGGCGCGGTCTGAGGCACCGCGACCTCCTCCTCCTCAGCAGTTCCAGGCTCTCCATGATGTCGTCTGAACGCCCTCAAAGGGTTCTTTCTCAGTAGCGAAGGTCGGCGAGATCGTTTCGTGGGCAGATCGTTCGTGCTCAGGTCTAGCGGTACGCCGTCGTTGGTATTGCTGGCGAAGGAGAAGAGATGCGGCATGTTCGTATCGTATCGAATCGCTCACGGTTTGCAACGCAATTGGCTGCTTGTTCGATGGTATACTTGTCTCGCCAGCCACCAGTCGCTGTCCCAAGGCTGAATCCGGAGCAGGTACTGGAGATGTGGTGGCACAGTTCGCGGGTCTGTATCACGGCGAATGCAGCCATCCGTCGGTGTCATGCGGGCGTGGTTGGTGTCGGCGCTTCGTCTCCTGTCGATACGTTCTCGCATCCATCCGGCGGGATCGCGCAGGACAGTGGAGGTGGTGCGAGAGGGTGTGATCGATGCGCCGCACGCTGCGGCTTTTCACAATGAACAGTCACGCATTGCTCATTGCAAGGTCGATGTGTTTGCGGCGGTTGCACTACTGCCTCAATGCTACCGTAAAGAGCGGTGTGCCGCTGAGGGACATTCAGGTCATCGAATCAGACTTGAGCAATGTTGTTGGATGCAGTGAGGCAGTGTTGAAATGGAAAATACGTGAGATGAAGGAGTGGACTGTTCCAAAGATGAGAAAGGGCAATGAGAGGGCAATCTATCGAGGTCTTCGTAGCATCTGCGTGGGTGCATGGTTCCAGGGTTGATGCTATATCATTAGCCGCCCAACCTTGAGGTGAACCACTTCTCACGTCCTCGCCAGACCAATCTTCAGGCAATGCTGCCCAAAGAACTACACGATGAATGCGCCTCGCCTATGTGCATCACAAGCACCACAAAGATTGCCGCATCTTTTCAACAGCGGTTTTACTCTTCGAAGCCCAAGGTCGAATGAACTCTAGCTTGCGATCAAAGCGAAGGCAGAAGAGACTGACAGCTGAGAGTATTTGAGTGTACACTTTGAGCAGATTGACTGCCCTGCAATTTTAATAGCAACTCCAGGTCAAGCTCTGTTTCCTTCCCATCGCTTGCTGCACGAGTACCGGTTGAGGAAATTCCTCTCTTGCCAGCACGATCCTGCAGGCCTGCAGCTGTATACCCCAGCTACCTATTGGAAACACAGGCGCGAACCGGACGGATTCATGCATGCACGCCTGTTGGTGAGGCGTTGTTCACCTCGTCGTCAATCTCTGAGGCGGACGAGCGTCATTCTACTGTATGCTTCCACTTCGCTGTTCCTCCTCACTGAAAGCTGCGTCGGTAGACAGCCTTCGATTTCGTTCACCGGTGCAGCAGCAGTTGGCCCATCGTAACTGTCTCGCGGTCACACCACTTCGGCCACAGCGTCCTGCGGCCTCTTTCCACGTCCCAAGCCTCGGCGGCGCTTTCCGACAGCTTTGGCGCATTCTTGGCCAGTCGTGTCAGCACTCGCCCTCTCACATGACTGTGGATTGCTGCATGTCTCACTCCATAGGATTGCTTCAACGGCTGTGCTGTCGTCGGATAAGCACAGCAGCTAACCGATTGTATCTGTGCTGGTTTGCCGTCATCTTCATTCTGTGTCTGCAGCATCTTTAACGTCACAGCGATTTGTCGCCGAGATACGAAGCGCTGTATCATCGGACTTCGAGGCGCAAAACGCCGATGTGAACAACGAAGCCGCTTCCTGCTTTCAAGTCGGCTGACAGAAGATCGTCCGGCACGCGCCAGACTCGAAACGGTTTGTGAAACGTTTGCAACCATTGCTCGAACACGTCCGGCTGCCGGAGTTGCTGTGCTATAACGCAGATGGTCTGCTGTCTGCTGTTCGCTAGCTCGTCGTTGCAATCACTGCGCAAGCTGCAAATGTCCGCGCACGTTTGCACCAGAGGCTCGATCAAAGCGTAGTTATAGACACAGTCGCAAGCAAGGACAGCATCAACACCGCCTTTGAGGTTGTTCTCGCTCAGTACGCTCGTGACATCGTCGTTCTCCCAGTCCAGTGCGAGCGTGTCGATGTTGACAGCGGACTTAACGTCGCGATTCGGAGTGCGGCCAGATTTGCGTTTCTGTGAAGTACTCGAAGTGGTCACATTCGATGCGATGTTGTCTCGCAGAGCTTTGAGCACATATGCCTGATCTGTAGCAACGACTTTGCTCACCTTCGGGCTTAAGATGCACGGTACAAGACCTGAGATGCCAGATCCTAGTTCCAGAATCGTAGACTCGGAGTGCAGAGCTTTTGTCGTGAACAAAGGATTGCGGTCCCATGCTAGCCATTCGGCGATTCGAACTGAGCTTCTCCAGACCGCTGCACCGGTAGTACCTCCACCTCGAGAAGACTGTAGAAGGCCGGGAGACTGAGCAATCTCAAAGTCTCGGCCGGCAACCGAGAGTTCCAGTAAAGAGGCAGCAGCATCGACCATGCCCAGATCTTGTGACGAGGGAGATTGAGAAAAGAGATCGAAAGTTTCTGCACATACCTGTTACTTGCGATCCTTCTGCCTGAAATGTTGCCTGCTGACCTTCATCGACGTCGACTATCTCTTGTCCGAGCTTCGCGAAGAAATCGTCCATGATGAGCGATCTCTGAGAACCTTCGGGCATTCGGCATCAGAATCGGAGTGGCATACCCTATGCTCCGACAAGCCGCGTCGTCGTCGTCTTGGTCGAGAATGCTGGGCTGCGGAACTCCCGGATGGTCTGCACAGCCGCGGCCAAGTCTAAAAGTACCGCACTGCGTCCATACAGCATTCGTAAGAGCACGCGTTGCAGAACTGACAAAGCTCGATATCTTGTATAGAGGTCGCTCTCGCTCTCGGTTCAGGTAGAATGCTGGTGGTCACACAAAGAAGGTGGTGCGATCGCACAGGTGTCATGAGTGAGGAGGGGTTTTGCAGTATCCAAGCTCAGCTCCCGTCAGATACGTCCTGCTGAATAATCGTGGCGTTGCTAGAATGGTAGCATGACCGGTGCTCATTGTGCGCAGCTTGCTCGGATCTTCATCTTTGTCCCGAGAACGAGCAGGGCATCAAGTGTTAGCGAGCGCATATCATCCACGGCTTTCGGCGTGGTCGCTTGCTTTCGAGGAAATCATACAAAAGTTGTTACAAGTCTCCTTCCCTTCCACGTGTATTACAAGTTTACAACATCTGCGGCAAGAAAAACTCACGCTAGGCCCTCTTAGCGCTACCCCATACCCCAGTCCGACGTCACGCCGCGAAGCTCAACTGTTTGTTGCCTCTCCAAGACCTCCAAGAGAACGCCAACGCCAACACCTTACCTTTGATCATACCACGCCCTCCTCCAAGCTCAGCGCTTACCGAACCACGTGTGCATGTCCTTCGATTGCTTGTTGTCATCACCATCCTCATCGCATATAAGACCCGCCGACCAAAACCTCCCACCCGCCAGCACCATGGGCGACGTCATGGCTCGCAAGGACCTCAAGTCGCTGGTACCTCAACCGAGACTCTACAAGAAGCCGCCGTTTACTGTCGAAGTGCCCGGTCTCGAGAAGGTCGAGGGCGAGACCATTCCGCGACGAAATATCAAAGCCAAGGACGGCTTGATTGAGACACCAGACCCAGAGGTCAAGACTGTGCACGATATCCTACGACGATCTAGCCGCAAGTTTGGCAATGCAAAGGCACTCGGAAAACGCAAGCTCGTCCAACTGCATGTCGAGAACAAGAAGGTGAAAAAGACGGTCGACGGCAAGGAACAAGAGGTGGACAAGAAATGGACATACTACGAGCTTTCCCCCTACGAGTACATGTCGTTCAGCGAGTTCGAGGCCATGGCGCTGAGCATCGGTCGCGGCTTTCGCTCATTGGGCATGAAGGCCGATGATCGCGTGCACCTGTTCGCTGCGACCCACCCTTACTGGCTTGCAGTCGCTCACGGTGCTTTGAGCCAGAGCATGCCCATTGTCACCGCGTACGACACTCTCGGCGAAGAGGGTCTCAAGCATTCGCTACTTCAGACCAAGGCGAAGGCCATCTTCCTCGATCCCCACCTTCTAGCGAAGCTCATCAAGCCGCTCCAGGAGGCCAAGGACATTCAACACGTTGTCTACAACGACGACAAATCGCCCACCGCTGTGAGCGACGAGTCGACCATCCAGGCAGATATCAAGAAGCTCAAGGAAGCACATTCACACCTCACGGTGCTCAGCTTCAGCGAATTCATTAAAAAGGGAGAGGAGAACAAAGTCGATACCGTGCCACCAAAGCCCGAAGATCTCGCTTGCATCATGTACACATCCGGCTCCACTGGTACACCCAAGGGCGTACTTCTCACCCACAAGAACGTCATTGCTGCCATCGCTGGCGTCGATGTGGTGGTCGGCCCATACCTTGGCCCCGGCGATGGTCTTCTAACATATCTGCCACTGGCTCATATCCTCGAGTTCATGTTCGAGAACGCGTGCTTGTTCTGGGGTGGCACCATGGGATACGGCAATCCGAAGACAATTTCCGACAATTCCATGCGCAACTGCAAGGGCGACATTGCTGAGTTCAGACCCACGATCTTGGTTGGCGTTCCAGCAGTCTGGGAGACTGTCAAGAAGGGCGTTCAGGCCAAGGTGGCGCAACTGAATCCAATTTCACGAAACTTGTTCTGGGGTGCGATGACAGCCAAGGGCTTCCTGATGCACAACTCTGGCTACGTGCCTGGCTCCGCAGCTGGTGCAAGCATCATGGACAATGTCGTGTTCAAGAAGGTTGCGGCGGCGACTGGTGGGCGACTCCGCATCTGCCTGAACGGTGGTGGTCCAGTCGCTCAAGATACCCAAAAATTCGTCTCCATGTGCATTGCACCTATGATCTCGGGGTATGGCTTGACCGAGACTGCTGCCATGGGTGCAATTACGGATCCACTCGCGTATACTGATGGCGCGCTTGGTGAGATTCCTGGCTCGGTCGAGGTCAAGCTTGTGGACTTTGCGGATGCTGGATACTACTCCACGAACAGCCCTCCGCAGGGAGAAATCTGGATTCGTGGAGCTCCAGTCACAAGCGGATACCTGGATTTGCCTAAAGAGACTGAGGAATCCTTCACATCCGATGGCTGGTTCAAGACCGGTGACATTGGCGAATGGAACAGCTACGGCGAGCTGAAGGTCATCGACCGCAAGAAGAACTTGGTCAAGACTCTCAACGGCGAGTACATCGCCCTAGAGAAGCTCGAGTCGGTGTACCGTGCCACAACCGTCGTCGGTAACATTTGTGTCTACGCAGCTCAGGATCAGAACAAGCCGATTGCCATTATTGTACCTGCTGAGCCTGCTCTCAAGGCCTTGGCCAAGGAGAACGGCATTGATGGGCACGGGCTTGGAGATCTCTGTCATAACCGCAAGATGAACGACGCTGTGCTGAAGGAGATGCAGGCTACCGGCAAGAAGAGCGGACTTTCGCCGTTCGAAATTATCGAGGGTGTGGTGCTTGTCGATGATGAGTGGACCCCTGAGAGCGTAAGTGAAACCGCGGTGTTTAGTGCTACATTGTGACAGGAGATGGGATCGCTGACATGACCATACAGGGACTCATCACTTCCGCCCAGAAGCTTCAGCGAAAAGCCATCACCGAGAAGTACAAGGACGGCATCAACAAGGCCTACGGAAAGAAGTGAAAGACAGACACGAAAAGAGAACAGAGAACAAGCCTTGGGTTTAGCAGAAACGAGAACGGTACGATTGCGATGTGAGCGACCGACGAGCGATGTTTGCTTTGTTGTCAATTTGGTGTCGCTTCAATTTGATTCTGTAGCGGAAGGAGACATATGGATCGATGCGAGTCGAGGGATGGGGAGAGCTTTATACCGATTGCTTTAGCTGTGTTCAACTATGTTGTTTTCCTTTGGCATCCAGAGCCCTGCACGATTCATTCAACCAGCCATCGTCACTTCTGACATGTGAATCTACCGATGCCAAGAGCCCGCTACACCTTCCTCACCCAGCGCGTCTCACATCAACCTTACTTCGTCTCGTGCGCAACGAGCAGTCCACCTCCAATCCACCACCATTGACAGCGACCATGGCAACGGCAACAGATCAAGCGCCCGATGCGCTGACCTTGCTAAGACAGGGAATCGCGAACAACTCTCTGCCCATACCCACGACCGACACAGACCCATCATCACAGGCCGACTCGAACGTCTCGCTCGCAAAAGCTTCATACCTTCTATTCAACTACAGCTCCCAAGAAGACGGCCCGCAACACACCGCGATCCCTCTCACCCAACAAACGCGATTCGTCTCCGAAAGCTCCGGCAAGCGCGCGCTCGACCTCCGATCCGTCTACTTCTGCTGGCTCAACAAAGATGCCAGCGTGCCCGACTACGTCAATGCCACCGCGCAGCTCAACACCGAGCTACAGCAGACCGGGAACAACGAGTCAATAACCAGCTTACCTTTCCTCGAGCGTATCGATCTCAACAATTGGCTATCAGGCGAAGTCGCAGAGCACGAGAGCGAATTCATCAAGAGCCTGGACGCGAAGGAAGCGAGTAGAGATGCGGCGCTTGCAGCCAAGGTAGCGCAAGGTGGTGAGGACGTGGAGATGCGCGATGCAGGACTCGCAGACGACGTCAAGCGAAGAGAAGAAGACGATCGACTCCGTGAGATCTACGCGGCGGAGCGCAAAATGGGAGACCACAACACCGTCCTCCGAGGCGTCAAGATCCAAGACTTCAGCGGCATGCGGAAGTACAGCGCTCTGTTTCTAGGCAAGAGCAAAACCGGTGCACCAGCTCCTGGTTCGGCTCCAGCACTCAACAATAATCCCGCCCTCCGACCTCCGATTAAACCCTCCAACCCAAACCGCCGTCTCGAACCGATCATCCTGCTATCATCCTCCTTTTCCTCCCTCCTCCGCATGCCGAATATCAAGTCCTTCCTCAACGATGGCGTCTACGCTCCCCTCGAACAATCCACCGAATCGCCCTCTATCCTGCACATCACCCGCAACCTCCGCACAATCCACCCCGGCCACGCAACGCGCTTCATCCTCGTCGACGACCCGTCAAATTTCCGACCAGACTATTGGTCCCGTGTGGTAGCAGTCTTCACAACGGGTCAGACATGGCAGTTCAAGGGTTACAAGTGGACGAACCCCGCGGAATTGTTCTCGCATGCGCTGGGTGTATATGTTGGATGGAAGGGCGAGGTGGTTCCGGACACGGTCAAGGGATGGGGCAGGCAGGTGTTGAGCGTGCAGATTGACAAGGGTCAGAATAGATGGAGAGATCGCGAAGTGGTCGAGGATATTTGGAGTCAGATTGAAGGCAGGATGAGAGCGATGGGCTGGGGCAAAGACGGGAGGTGATGAGGTTTGGACGAAAAGTCTGACTTGGTTCTGTGTTTGTATGCGTTCGAGCGGGTGGGCTTTGATAGGTTTGGGACGACGGTGGCATTCGTCGCAGAGTGATGATACAGCAGTATGACGACCTAGTGTGTCAAAAAGACGACCATTGACATATCCAATGGCGAGCCCGCATGCTTTTGATTCGCGCGTCACCAACTCCGAGGACAACGTTCCTATTGAGGTGCAAGCAAACGATCACGCAGCCTTGAACGCTCTCAACTATCCTAGGAACCACGAAGACATCATCCACTCCGCCGCATCCTAACGCGCCGTCGCCGCAGTCTGTCCGACCCACAAGCATCCTTCATCCGCTTCCGACCTCGACCGACCTCAATCACTTGCATCTCGATTCCTGCAGCCGCTGTAGCGGCACGAATCGCTCGCAGCTCGGTCGAAGAAGCAGGCGATGGCCCAGCTCCATCACTACCCATGCTCGCCGTCCGCGCCTTAACATCGTCCGTCGCCTTATTCTCCACCGACTTGTCCAACGCCGCCGCCAAACTCAGCGCTCTGGCTCTCAGATGTTCCGAGGTCCTCTCCAGGCCAACGGTCGTCGAACTCGATGATCTCACCTTCGCTTCCTCCCTGGTATCGAACACAATCTCCATGCGATGTCCGCCCGTGAATGCCGTCACACTGCTGGTGTTTCTGCTCAATGTTCGCCTGGCAAGCGGCCGCACTGCGACACGAGTCTTGTCTCTCTTGTAGCGTCCGTGCTGTGGGCAAATGGCCTTGCCGCCGGATTTGTGTTTGGGGTGGAGTGGGCAGAGAGGAGAGCTCGGTAGATGATCAGGCACGTCCTGCTCGAAGCCAAGCACGAGCTCGTCGTCTTCTTGACCATCGCCCTCCTCGATGAGACCTTCATCGATGATCGCGCGGATATGCTGTTGTGCGGCACGCCTGCTATCGTGATAGCGCTGGCTGAAAGGCGTCTGCTCAAAGTGTGTGACTTTGAGATCACCGGCGCTGAATCTCCGGTCTGGAGGCATGTTTGTGGGCTGCATGCCACCCCGAGAGGGGGACTTGCTCCTTAGATGTGGCTCATCACTTTCAGTCGAGCGCATCTGTTGGCTGTGCCTCGACGATTTGCGCTGCAATTTGCGGCCTCCCACAATCGACGCTCGTGTGCTCTCCATCGACATCTTGGGTATGACTGTGGACAGCCTGGCAGTCAAAGATCCGCGGCGCTCGGACCCGTGCTCGTGCGCTTGCAGTTTATGAAGAAGCTGCTCCGCCGATGAGGCTTTCCGTAAGTCTGCGAACAAGTTGCTGAGGACGACGCTGGACCTCTTTCGCATGGCATTCAATCGGCTTTTGGGTACAGGCGACTCGCCGGGAACAGGATCGGCGAATCGTAGCGAACTTCTCCTACCACCAGACAGCATGGCAGTCTTCATTTCTTGAGACCTGATTCCGACCTGCGTATCGATAGTCGTGCTCCGTGGCAGCGTATCCACGGACCTGAGTTCACCCCGGAGACTCTCTTGTGTAGGTCTGTGCCGAGCCCGAGGCCGACTCATCGGCGTCGCGGTAGGGGACAAGTGCTCAGAAGAGGATCTGTGTTGATGACGAGGCCTAATGCGATGTGGTGACGATGGCGAAGCCTCCTCTGAACCGCTTTGCACTGGCGTGGCAAGTCCTGAAGGCGACAGTGTACTGTCGCTCTGTTGGCGACGCACTCGAGGCCGTGAGAAATACGACTGCGCCTGCATCTCCGGTACCACACTGGAAAGCCTCCTTCTACTCGCGCCGTCCTCGAAGGTACTAAGAGTAATGCCAGGCATTGCTGCTGTAACTACTGGGGCTGCAATCGAAGTTTTCGGGATGTTTTGAATCTCCTCAGCCTTCTTGGCTGCCTCAAGATCTTCTTCGAATACCCTGTCATTGAACGCAGTCTTTCGGAAGAACGAAAACATGCTGCTCCGTTTCCGTCGATCAGCTGTCAGACGTGGCCTTTCAGGCTTTTTGGGAGTCTTGTCTCCATGCCCAATTAGGGGGACTGGGGCTGTCATGTCGATGGTCGACAGCGGAGGATCTGCTTCTGGCCATGGCTTCTCCTTGACTAGCGCTCGTTGTTCGGGTATCGGTTGTGGAGTCCGCAATGGGATGAAGTCGCGGCTTGGAACAGCCTCGACATGGAATGTTTGGAAGTAAGAGTCTCCGTGGTGAGGTAGAGTGGTCTCTCTCGGCTCCTCTTCCGGAGGTGTCACGGAATGGTAGTGTCTCTTGCCCCTGGGCCGGCCATAAGAAGAACCAACAGACACGGAGGACTTCTGAGAAGGTTGTGCTACTGGGAGCTCCGGGCGTCGTGTTACATCGTCCGCGGGTGGCTCGTTGATGATCGGATTCTCAAAACGCAGCTGTCGGGTGGGCAGCCCGAGTGGCAGTGGGAACGTGGGGCTGGGGACCATAGGAAGGATGTTTCGAGGGACGCTGGCACGAGAGAGCAGAGGTCGTCCGATGTCTCGCCAAGCCTTCATCTCCGCAGGCTGGAACTCAAGTTGAGGTCTGCGCTGAATTAGAGGGGGAACGGCGAGGGTCTGGGTTCTTCGAAGTGGTTTTTTAATGAACGAGTCTTGTCGTTCCGGTAGTGCGAGCGCGACAGCCGTGGTCGATACTGTCACTTCTGGGATCCCCATCGTGGTTGCTTCTACGATAGAGGTATCCGCGACTACCCTTGGTCTTGATAAAGAAGGCGATCTTTTGATATCATGGGGGAGCTTCAGAATGGATGCTTTCTGTATCGTGTGCTGTGAAGGCTTGCTTTTCTTGTGCAATAGTCTCATGTCTGGCCGACCTCGACGGAGCTCGTAGGCGAGAGTGCTGGCGTCTGAGCTTTGAGTCGAAGTGGTGGACGAAGTGTCGGTCGAAGCCGCGGAATTGACGGACCCTGGTGTCTTCGTCGGCGAGTCTGCAAGTGGAGATTGGTCGGTCGTAGAGGGCGCGGATAAGGAGAATCTGAATGACGAGGTAGGGCTCGGCGAGAGAACATTTCGCAATTGCGCAGTCGCCGTCGCTTTCTGCTCGACTCGGTACTGCTTCACAGAATCGGGCGTTGTGGGCTCTAGAAAGTCGGCATCGGTGCAAGAACGCCTTCCCAAGAGCTGTGGTGGTACTGCCTCGGAGGTGGACGTCCGTGGTGACGAGACCGACGCTCGCGGTCCAGCTCTCGATCCTAAGAGTGCTGTCGTCTCGACCTCACCGAGCTGAGCTCGAGATCGTCGTCGCAATCCCGCCGGTGACGGCTCTCGTGATGATGGGACGTTCTCCTGGACGAGTGGCGACCATCGTGGTGATGCGGTGTCCGGGAAGTACGAGGAGGGGAACGGGAACGATGTCGCACCCTCGGGTGATGGGTGTGTTCCTCCTCCTCTCGCTGACGCTGCTCCAAGTCCTTCACTTTCTGCTCCTTCTTGTGCCTCTCCTTTGCGCTGTAATTCTTGAAGCATGCCTGCGGGTAAAGACTGCATAATCCTGCGGTGAGCAGGGACGTGATGAGGAATATAGGTCGATGGTAGCTCCTCTTTTCGTTGAGTTTGTTGTAGTATTTGTCCATTTTCCGGTGGGGGATATGAACGGGATCTCAGGGATGCGCGGTTGAGGAAAACATCAATGGCTGACTGGGAATGATGATGATGGCGAGGACCTCTGCAGGCGCTGTGACAGCTCCGCGGGTGGGTGAGGCCAAGGTGTCGCCTCTCTTTGACGATGTCGTAGGGTGCGTTAGGATGTTTGAGGTTTGCTCGGCGGAATTGGCAGCGCAGCAATTGTGCCTTCTTCCGCTTGATCGCGCGGATTCTGGAGGGATGTGAAAGGCGCGCAAGGACAATGTGCGGTGCGAACAGATGATGCGCTGGCAGGTGTGGATCAGGGCGTTGGAAGGGAGCAAGTGAGGAACCGAAGAGTGAAGTCGCGCCAGTCTGGCTTTTCCGCGATCCAGCCCAAAGCGGAAGCAGCGAACTGAAGAAGCAGCATCATCGCTGTCACATGCGCAAAACTTTTCATCAAATTGACGTACTTACAAACAATGGTCTGGCAGCTGGACAAGAACGTTGTCACCTTGCCTTAGCATCCAGAAAATGCCTCCATCTCCTTCGTCCATGATCGACGTTCCTCCAGCAGCAGCCTCCGCTTCACAACCACGACCATGTGGCCTGCACACGACCCATATCAGGCGCAGCTATTTGACGGAAGACGTGCTCCGTGACATCCAGGTCCGACTCTCCACATTTTGCACACCTGTCCACGATGGTCGCATCCACGCTGCAAGGCACTCCATTATGGACTCGCTCCAATCTGATCACTTTGCCGCAAAGTGGATTCTGGTTCGGGTTCCCGCCTTGGGCAGTAGACTCGGGATGGGAGTCGAAGAGAACAGCGGAGATGGCCACCACGGCCTCGTTGGCGTTGGATTGGACTCCACAGGAGCCCATTGAGGGCTCGAAGAAGGTGATGTCTCCATTCTGGATACCCTCATGCTGTGGTGCGGCGAAGTCGCGTGAGTGGATGCGGATTTGGGACGTCTGGCGAGCCAGGAGGCTACTTGTTGCGATCCCAGATCCGATGGTGAAGGCGGCAGTCGAAGCCAACAGAGTAAAGGCCAGTCCTTTCACGAACGCTGTGCACTGTGACTGGGAGGGCGTCTTCGCAGCGGAGAGTGGTCCCTTCATGGTTTCTCAGATTTAAGAGGACGCAAGCGATGCCTCTAGCCGACCTGATGGGCCGGATCGTCTTTCGATGGCGACGTTGTCGATTCACTTGAGGTGAGCAAAGGGCAGCAGGAGCGTTTGATGGGAAGACATGATGCAAATTCTCTTCACTTATACCTGCAAGACTTCTTCTTCGATTTCGACGCCGTCTTACGTTGAGTACCATGATTGCCCGATGAAGCAATATTGATGGTTGATGAGATGCTGAGGTGAAGTGAAGCCACGGGAGAGAGGAAACGCGAGGTCAAGAATGCCAAGATTGACACATCGTCTCCACTTCGCACTTCACTACTACCACTTCTGCCTCTGCACCATCAACAACGACCATCAGAACTACTACCGCCAAAGATTTCACGGACTGCTTCAACCAATCGAGTCTTGCTGCTGTCCTTCAAGCATCCTCAACATTGCTGTCGGCTCGGCCCAGCCTTTGAACATCGTACAGAATGACGGTAATGACGAAAGGTCTTGGTAGAGCTGCGAAAGAACCGTCTCAAGCCATGGCACCTGGTACTGCTGCTTGATGGAACATCCCGGATGCAAGCTGCTTTGTGTCTGCGCTGTCTGTCATCGCCGGAGTTTTGGCTGTGGTGAAGGGTTTGCACTTGGGTCAAAATCTCAACGAGACCGTCGTCACCCTGCAAAGCTCTGCATCTGCAAAAGACTAGGGATCAACATTTACCCTTGACCTTGAGCGGATCGACTTCTTCCTCTCGGCATGAGGCGAGGGCATTTTGCAAGGTCAAGTATGAGGCGGCTCTCTGTGACTCTCTCAATTCTCTGCTACCTTACTCAACGCCAATTTCTACCCTTGCTCCCGTTTCCTACTTCGAGGGCTAGAAAGGCGGAAGTCGTCTGCAATAGCTGGCACAATACTGCTGCCTTCGACTCTGCCACTCACTGCAACTCAGCATCAATCTCCGCCGCTGCTCCCTCTTTTCTACTGCGAAAGCCAAAAGTCAAAATACGCCGTCAATCCCTTCAACGACTCCTCCTTCACCCAACCTGCAAGTCGTCAGCACTCCACCACTCATCAACACTATCAGAAACACTCACGTTCATAAGGCACATTCAAATTCGCCCTCAACGCAAACCCATGCTGCACCCCCGAAAACAACTGCAATTGATACTCCCTCCCATCTTCCCTCAACATGTCAATCGCCTGGTTTCGACTCTCAGTCGCAAAGGTGTGGTCAATCTCCGCACAACTGAGGAAAAGCGGCGCCTTCAGATTGCGGAAATGGTGTTCTTTGAGGAATGCGGGATGTGCAAAGCCGCCGACTTGACAAGTGCCGTCTGCGAGGGAGTTGCAAACGTATGGGGCGCCGAAGCAGTATCTGATTCATCAGTCTGCAGTCTACGAGATTTCAGAACGTATGCTTACCCAACGCAAGCGTACTTGGTATCTGCTTGACCGTATTGCTCCTTCGCTTCGGCGGTCCACTCGGGGACTTTGGCGTCGGCGAAGGCGGTGTGCTTCTGTTTCCAGGCTTCAAAGTCGAAGCCAGGTTTGGACTGAGGTGTTTCAGCAAACCGACGATCGTTTTGGGAAGTCTACTGCTCGTGACCTACTGTCTTTGGTCCATCTCGATGAAGGAACACCGGGTCCTATCGAGCTTGTGAGCAAAAGTCTTGCCGGGAACCCAGCACTCAGCTTACGTTCTGAAAATAGTCCAGGCCCAGCGTCAAGTATCCAGCATGTATCCACCTCGTCAGCACATCTCCTCCCCACCTTCACGCAAAGAAAAGGGAGGGAGACTCATCAGCAAACTCATCCATCACCAACTGAGCATTCGTAAACAACCCATACACATCCGCGAAATAGAACAGCACATGTCCATTCGCTCTTCCCTCCGGCGGCTTCACGACATATGTATCCACCCCCGCAATCGTCTCGAATGTCCCGCGTGGATCTCCAACGTGCAAGTGCCCTTTGAGGCAACAGCTGCCACTCGGCAAAGCAAGCCAGGGAACGTTGATGTGTCGGGACATTCCTGCGGGATGGTCGTCTGTGTTGGATAGACCTTGGTCGTTGGTGACAGGTGAAGTCGGAGCCATTCCTGGTTGGACAGCACAGCACTTCACTTGGACGAGGAGCTGCCGAGCTAAGCCGGGTTCTGGCGCAGCGGGGGACCTATATGCCGATGAGATATAGCCTGACTCGCGGACTGCAGTAGCTTGGTTGGTGTCGTCGGAGTGCACTCCTGTGACTCTGTGAGGCCCCTTCATCATGCATGCTCATCGTCAGGGGGTACGATCATATTCGCGAACGATGTGCTTTTGCTGCAGTCGAGGCAACTGGAGCTCCTTCTGTCTGTCTTGCTCGCCAATTATTGTTGCCTGAGGCATCTCTTGACGGTCCCGAAGTATGTCCGTTCCGAAATTGGTGTTACCGACACGACTTCTTCCTTCCCACAACACCTTGCTGAGAGTAGAGGGTCGTTGTCCCGCTTCGCATCGTCCACAACACAGAGCAAGAAAAGAAAGACAAGAAGAAGATAGAGGAGCTTAGTAGGTCTTCTCTCTAGACCTGTTCTACTTAACAAACTAATATCCTACCTAGAACAGCTTGCAGCGCCTCTATTTTCTTCTTGTCTTTTTCTTCTTGTTCTGTGTTGTGGACGATGCGAAGCAGGATAACGATTATGTGCTCCCAGCCCCCGGGCCACTCGAACACGCTCGTAGCCTACTGGAACAGACAACCGACCTTCTCTCGCCGCCTTCTGCTCCAAACACATGAAAGCTAGCCAGCTGCGCCCCCACTCCACCCCAGCCGCCATTGATTTGGTTTACAGCGAAGAATCATGCAACTCCCCACGCCCCTCGCAAGTCTGCTCGGCTTTCCAGCTGATGCACACTTACCGTCCTCGCCGGCGGGCGCTATCACGATCATCGCTATTGTCGCATATCCAACACCGCGGTCGGAAAAGAACCGGATAAGATCGACCTCAAGGCCACGAAATCAGCCTGTGATGACAGCTATCACAGTGACTTCAACCCTTGGCCCGCAAATTTTGCTTGCCAGGCTACGGAACAGAATGGAATCAATGGGAATTGCTGGGACTGCCTTTGCAAGAGGACTCAGGGAGTGTGTGGCGACTGTGGCGGCGATCCCGGCGGGTGGGTTAGGATCAAGTGCGGCGGTGGTGTAAGTCATTCGAATGGTGGTACAAACGTGGCTCGCCATTTCAGTGTTCATGTCCACTCTCGCCATCCAACTTTCGAGATGCTTTCGAGGCCTTGCTGACACTTCCACCTTTCGCTATTAGTTTTGATCGTCTCGACGCACGGACAGGGCGAACATGAACGAGGAACAGCGGGTGATGGTGGGGATTTAAGAGGGAATGACTGTACGATCTACTTCCGCGCCGAATGACGAGTATTTTGTGGAACGAATTCTTCGTGGGCCTCCCTACCTGCTCTTCATCTTCCCGTCGTTGTTAAAAGGCTCAGAATGCAACGAGGCGGTAATGGTGCTCTCCGGCTCGCATCGAGCTCTGCAAGAATAGACGCCAACAGCGTCGCAAGCATGGAAGCTCAGGTTGGAACCAGGCTCTCAATTACCGGAAGTCGTCGAGAGCTCCCGTTCCTTCGTCGCTTGCCCTACCTTATCTTTGATCCTACTTGATGCCTCAGGCACTGATCTCATCACTCTAGCGTGCCTCTAACCCGAAGCAGCGCTTATGGCGAGCGCAAACCTTATTCCGAAGGATCGCGAGACGTGACGACTCCTTCTCGCGATCGCGCATCCTTCCTTTGTTCTTTTCTGTCCCAAACAGCACTCTCACGCTTGATTGGCTTGCTTCTCGCAATACCATCTCGGAACCATGATTTCCACGCGACGGCCGCGTGGTGGATTTCGCGCTCAGCCTCCCGGTGAAGATGACTGCGGTCGTGTCACTTTCCGTTAGGGTTCGCACTGCGAAGGATTCACCGCAAAGGGGACCTCACATCGCAGTGTCTGTTCCATTCGGACGATATACAGAAGCACCGCCCGTCATCATGACTGACATTTCAGGCACTCGTATTCTCGTCGTTGTTGTAAGGGGAGTATAAGACCGTTTCGTTCCATTTCCTTTCTGTCAGCTATCAATTTCTATACCACTCTCCATCACCGCAAGATATACACCCCCGCAGACGGCCCCCCGCATACCTTCCGCCTCCATCTCCATTTCCAGCTTACCTCCACAACTCCACCCCCATCCGACCCCAGTTCCTCACCATGTCCACCCTACACCACCTCTTCCGCCGTCTCGATCCCAACGACGGCTGCACCAACGACACCTGCTCTCCCTCACAATCCATCTACGGCTACCGTGCCTCCTTACCCGCCTCCCTTATATTCCTGATCATCTTCACCCTCTCCGGCGCTCTCCACCTCTACCAAGGCATCCGCACAAAACAATGGTTCTTCAGCATCGCCATGTTCATCGGCTGTCTCGCCTCCGCACTCGGCTACGTCGCGAAAACTCTCCTCCACTACGACCCATTCTCCGACGTAGGATTCAATCTCAGCGTGGTGGTGTTGACGTTTGCTCCGGCGTTCTTCGCCGCGGGAATATACTACACTCTCAAGGTAACATCCTGACCGCTTCCTGCATCCACAAAAAAGAAAATCGAACTGATTGAAGCAAACACAGCACATAACCCTCACCCTCTCACCCACCCTCTCCCGCCTCCGTCCGTCTTTATACACAACCCTCTTCATCCTCTTCGACCTCTTCAGCATCATCCTTCAAGCCGCCGGTGGCGCTACGGCCTCCACCTCGCCAAACCTCAAAGTCCTCGAAATCGGGGACAAAATCATGATCACGGGCCTCTCGGTGCAAGTCGTCACCATGGTCATTTTCGGCGGTTTCGCGTTGGACTATGCGTTGGCAGTGAGGAGAGCGACGAAGAAAGGCGAGTTGAGTCAAGAATGCGCCGAGTTGGGCAGGGAGAAGAGGTTTCGATGGTTTGTGGCTGCGTTGACGTTGAGTTATGTTTGCATCTTGGTGAGGTGTGCTTATCGGTATGTGTCTCCTTCTTCTTCTTCATACTTTTTTCTTTTTCACGACTCACATACTGACCGGCGAATGACAGACTCGCCGAACTGGCAAACGGCTGGTCCGACGACAACGAGATTCTACGCGACCAAAGTCTCTTCATCGGCTTGGACAGCGTCACCTGTGCGATTGCGACGCTGGTGTTGAATGTCTGGCATCCCGGCCGGTGTTTACCGAAGGACAAGAGGGGTGTTGCTGCTAAGATGGCGGTCGCAAGCGGTAGCAGCGATGAGGAGCGGGGAGTGGTAGTCGAGAAATAGTCGGGTTGAGCGTTTGGTAGCATGGTGCTATGGCGTTTTGCATTTAGCGAGCGACTGCGATGGAGAGCTGATGACTGTACATATAGATGGAGAAACGAATCGCATTTGATCGAGCTTGGCCATTTCATGTCGGACACTGTTCATCGCGGACTAGATGTAATGGTTCCTCCGGGTGTTGAGGATGATCATTATCATTTTTTTGCGGAAGCTGAGTATCTTCCTTGATCGTAAAAGTGCATCTCGCCCTAGAAATGAGCGAATATGCTAACGAAATCCAGGTCCGCTGCCAGAGTAATCGTAGATTCAAATCCATCCCAGCTCCTCCCAAAGAAAAGAAAAGACTCCACACAACCCGTCAATTCCACCCCATAACCCCCTCCCCAACAACCCTCCCTCCCATCACGAAACTCACCCGTCGTCCTATGACGCCTTCACCTCCGACGCCTAGATCCAGCGTCCGATCGAGGTCGAAGGGTACGTTCGACTGTGCAGTGTTCGGAAGTGGAATCATATGCAAGATGGTCGAAGGGTCAAAGTCCCACTCTTCTTCGCCTGAGTCCTCTTCGGAGGAGGAGGAAGACGATGAGTTGGACGACGGACTGGGAGAAGATGGTCGTTGGCGGTGGTTGAGGTCGCCGTCTCGACTGCGATGAAGTTTAGGATTCGATCGATCCAGACGATGGTCTTCTCACCACGGAGGTCGAGGAGTGTTGTTGACCAAGCGAGGAAAGAAGACGAGAGACTCACTGAATCACAACCCACATCCTCTCTTGGCTCGATTCCGCCGTTTGATCTTCTAAACCATCGATCATCGCCGTCGTCGATCCTTCCCGCAAAGACGCATTCGCCGCCAATCGCAGAGAAAGATGGCGCGTCAGGTTCGGTCGCTGCTGCACAGGAGAACAGGAGGACGAGGAGATGGGTCGAAGGATGGCGATTGTACCGCCTTCCGCTAGGCGTCCGTGTTCGCCGTTGCACATTTCGTTTGCTGGGCTGATTTGGTGGGCGGACTCGGGTATCGGGAGGATGGTCGAACGTGATCGGGCTGAAAGCTGATGTCGGGTCGACAGAGGATGTCCTTCGATGGAGGATGTAGAAGCAGGACTTTTGTCTTTTTTTCGAAAATGTGCTCCTTGGGCTCTAGAGAACTTTGCAGAGTTGTTTCAGTCCTCCAGTGGGTCGTCCAAAGATGTCGCTTTCAAACCCGATGGATGTGTTGTATCGAAGAGTGCGGAGTCGTGTATTCTAGCAAACCAAAAGTACCTTCTTGTCGCAACGGAAACGATGAAGAATAATCCCGTGCACAGTCTTTCATGCAAGTGATGGACACCAAGGTGTTTGTTGTTTGAAGTAGTATAAGTTGAAGCGAATGACAGAAGCATGAGTTGTTCACCTTGATGACCTATTCTTGGACAATCTCACGTGTCGTGTTGTTCATCAATCCAGCTTTTGCGGGCGAATGAGCAAGATTTTTGAGCAAGTTTTTTGCTATCAATATTCGTCAAACATCACGCGCCGGAATTAAATATGCTCAGACAGTGACAGACGGAGAAAACAAGTATGGACGGAGTATATGGCGTGAGATGGAGAATGGAATAGTTCCACCACGATGAACACATAGCTATATAGCCATGCATCTACTCACTCTCCTCTTCCCACCACTACCTCTACCTCGTGCTTCAAACATCTACCAAAGATCGTCTGAAGTACCACTTGGTAGAATCCCTTCTTATCCCTCTATCCCATCGCAAGAACCGGGGTTGATCCAGTCCTGCCCTCCTCCCTCTCTCTCCAACTGTTAAAATTCCATGATGAATGGGGTATCTCAAAACGCTGTCAAATCTTAAAAAGGTGAATTCCCATCCGCTTCCCTTTTCCTTTCCCCCAATTTTGAACGCCGTTCGTTGAATGAACTTTTTCGTCGTGATGCAGCGATCGATGTCGTTGCTAAATGTTGAAAGTGGAACTCCTTGTTGAAGAAAGTCCTGTCGTCCTGCCTGCTCGCGGTGGACTGGTGTCGTTGACATCGTTGATGAAACGCCTGTTGATGCTCGCCCTCGTCCTCATCCTCTTTTCTCTCTCTCTCTATCATTTACGCCTGCTTGTCCGCGCCATTGACGACGTTATTGCCGTCTGGAACGCCGTTCGTCTCTGGTTTGCCGTTCTCTTCTGTGGTGTGGCCATTCTCAGCATGACCGTTTGTGATTCCGTTCGCCAGCTTCTCAACGTTCACACCCGGAACCTGCAGTCCATCGAAGATCGGAAAAATACCACCCTGATTGCGGAAGTCGTTGTGCACGATGTTGACGAGGTACCAGCTCTTTGTCAACTCCGTGATCAGCGCACGGCTTTTGCTGCCTTCTTCGTAGCATTTGCTCCATTCGAGGCCGAGGTAGTAAAACTCATCTCGCCAGGCGAGGAAGGATACGGTCTCAACGATGGTCGGCTGCACGATTTCTTTGCCGGGAAAGACACCCCAGGTGACGGCATTGGGACCTCCATCCGAGGTGACGTTGGTTTTGAGCTCGCCGCTGTGGTTGACGGCGTAGTAGGTAATGTCCTCGTTGCTCTCCATGCGTTCGATGACAGTGTCGATCAACTCGGGAGCGACTAGAACTTCAAGATATTGCTTCTGATAGACGTAGCCATTGCGAGGTCCCCAGCCGTAGGTAGGGTGCGAAGACTTGACGCCGTCGACTGCGGGCTGAGAGTTGATTGTGAGGAGGCCACGGTTGTTCAGCTCGATGAGGTCCTTGACGAGGACGTTCGCCTCGTCGTTGATCGGTGCTTCGGACCATGGAAGGGTCTCGACTTTGCCGCTCATATACTTGACGAAGAGCTTCGAAATGTCGTCGATGTTTTGCGGCTCACCCCAGAGCTTGCGGTTGTGCTCATTGGTACCCTTTAAACCGATACCGTACTCGTCCAGACTGCCGAAAGCAGGCGATCTGCTGTCTCCCCATCGACCGTTCGGAAACTCATCCCAGTCCTGTGTGCGAGCGACGTAGGCTCGGTTCCGGTTCCGCCAGAAGATTGGTCGCACATTTTCATCTCTGCGGTTGAGACCGAGAGATTGACGCCATGGCAAAGGCTTGATGTCGGGATGTGGGCTTTCAGCGGATGGAGTGAGGTCAAGCTTCTCCAGTACCATTCTCACTGCGGCTGCCAGATTCATGGTGTAGAAGTGTAGATGCATGATTCCAGCTGCCATCAGCTTCTGGCAAAACTCCACAATGAGGTCTCTACCAACCTCACGTACCGCACTGTCATCGTTCTTGATCGGCTCCAATGCCTCGTGCCATGCTGGAGGAATCCTCGCCTGAGTCCAATTCGCACGGCGAATAAACGCAGCGTGCGTGGAAATCGGCATGATACCAGGAATGATCGGCACGGACTCTGGAATACCTGCATCGCGGCATTTCTGGACCCACTCGATGAACAGCTCCGCATCGTAACACATCTGCGCTACAACGAAGGTACCTCCAGCGTCGACCTTCTCCTTCAAGTACACGATATGTTCGTCCGCTGTCGTCGTCTCGTCCGGACCTTCCGGGTATCCAGCAATACCAATATCAAAGTGATCTCCGTACTTCTTCTTGATGTACTTGATCAAATCCCTTGCGTAGCGGAATCCACCCTGAGTCTCCACCCACTTCTCTTGCTCACGAGGTGGATCACCTCTCAATGCCAGAATGTTTGTGCAGCCGGCGTTGTACGCTTCCTTCAGAGCATCGTCGACCTTGCTGAGCTCCATGTCGGTACATGTGAGGTGCATGCAAGTCTCCAGGCCGTACGCGGATTGTGCCACCTTGACCATTTCACATGTCAGAGAAGAGTGTCGTCCACCAGCACCCCAGGTGATGTCGATGAATGCCGGTCCAAACCCGTGCATCATGTCCATACGATCGTACAAGTTCTGCACGCCCTGGGCGGTTTTCGGTGGAAAGTATTCGAAGGAGTAGGTGGCATCGCCCTTTTCGTGGGCCGCGGCCAGCTTTTTGGTGATGTGCATGGCGGTCGTCTCGGGAGGAGGTCGTCGAGGTCGGTGTCAACGATCGAAAAGAGGTTGAGGACCTTGAGGTGGTGTTTCGGGAGCTCTCTCTGCAGGGACGAAGGCAATGTTAGTGGACCCGCCCACGCAAAGTCAATCCAATGGATGACGATAATATGTGGGAGTGGAAACATACACTGATGAAGTGTTTGCTGCTGGAGTTGTTTTGTAGATGTTCGCTGCTCGACAATGGGTGAGAATGGATTGCGTTGTGATTGTTCGTCTTCTTTCTTCGATTCGTCTAGAAGCAGTCGTCGGATGTCTTGAAGTTGGCCAGTTCGCTTCCGTTGTACAGCTGCATGTTCACTCGACGTTATGAGGAGGAGTTGATGGCTGCGAGCATGTTGTGAGGTGAAGTGTCGATGATGTATTGAATGTAGAAGAGGAAGAATGTGAGGCTGTAATCCAAAGTAAATGCCTCCACGAATTCTTTGGAGGGGAGCCAAAAGACAGGCCTCCTCCGCCGCTTTCGCCCCCACCTCACCCAAAGGACCGAGCTTACCTTTAGCCCGCCAGGGATCAATCTGCAGTGACGATCATAGACCCAAGCTGTTGCTCCTCTTGCTTCGATCGAATTAGACGGTCTGAGAGCTGGTGGTATTCGAAGCGAAATCGACGCCGATACCTATTTGTTGGATTGCCGTGGACTATTCGAGACTGTCTCGAGCAATCGAAAGCCATTCTCACGTGCTGTGAGACGATGTTCCTGAAACACAGTCCCAGTCCCGATCACTCCGGCATCCGAATGCCGGAGGCTGGGGTACACAATGTACAGTACAGTACTTCCACCCGCTAGGTCGTCGTCCATACCTACTGCCATCAACATTCCATTCACTCATCCCATTACCACCCGGACCGAAACCTAGCTCCGAGAGATCTGTATGTCGAGAACAGAGTCTCCTTAAGAAGCGTACTCTCCTTCCAGCTCAAGTTGCCTGAGATTTTGCTCGAGGGAGGGCGAAGCTGGGACATATGACAGACGAAAGAGGTCGTCTGTCATCGTCTCCGCTGCCCAGGAGGGCAATGTATGTCTCATTGAAACGTCAAGGTCCTCATTAGTTGCTCTTGAATGCGTAATCAACAGGAATCGACCATGAACAACCTTCGTGCATCGCTGAACGTTCAGTTCAAATCTGACCACATATGCTCTGACCACTCTTCCAATTCATCTACGCCGCTGCACAATGCCCACCATCAACTCTCAAGTCCGCTCCCGTCATGAACGAGCTCCCACTCGCCAACAAAAACACCGCCGGCGCCTTGAAATCCTCCGGAGCACCCAGTCGTCCCAACAACGCACCCGCCAACCACGTCTTCTCCACCTCCGGTTCCTTCTCCAACAACGCATCCGTCATCGCCGTGCGAATATACCCCGGCGACAACGTATTCACACGAATCCCATGCTGTCCGACTTCCTGCGCCATCGACCGCGCCATCTGCAACACAGCCGACTTGCTCGTGTTGTACGCCGTACACGCCAGACCTCGGTTGGCGATGGTACCGGACATGGAAGCGATGAGCACGATGGAGCCTTTGGTTCCGTTCTCGATGAATAGTCGGGAAGCGTGTTTCGCAGTGATGAAAGTTCCGGTGACGTTGACGTTGAGCATGCGTTGGAAGTCTGCGATGGGATAGTCCACGACGGGAGTCGTCTGTTGGATTCCCGCGCAAGCGATGAGGCCGGAGAAGGGCACGGAGGCGGATGATGCGCGGGAGGAGATGGTAGCGAAGAGGGTTGAGACTTCATCTTCTTTGGTGATGTCGCAGCGGTCGTAGGTGGCTGTTACGCCGGTCTTCTTTGCGAGCGCTTGGAGGTGCTTCCATTCTGATGGGGAGGGTTCGGGGAGGACGTCTAGACATGCGACATGGCCTCCGGCTTCAACGATGGCGATTGCGAGTGTGATTCCTAGGCCGCGACCGCCGCCGGTCACTGCTACGGTCTGGTTGGCGAGGGAGAAGAGGTTTGGTGATGGGCCAGTGGCTTCTGTCTGATCGGATTCTGGGGCATTGCCGGAAAGAGCGAGATCGTGCACGATTGGGACTGTTGCTGATGGAGACATTTTGACTGTGTGAAGGAGATGGGGAGATCTTGATGTTATGAGAGAGAGGGTGTGGAAAAATGGTATACTTGCCGGAGAGGGAACACGGCGATGATACAAATGCCGTCCATAGCCCCAGGCGAGGGCCAGAGCGGAGCAAAAGGGCATTCACTTGAGTGGCAGAATGTTTCTCAGGTACGACACTTGAAATCGTTGAGAGGGAAGTCGAAGCGCTGAAGGAGCGTCAGGAAAGGAAGTCCCAAAGCAGCCTTCCGGTCACGTGCTGAGTGCTTACACCTTCCTCCCCTTCTCAAGCAGCAACCCGTCGGCACCCATAACTTCCTCTTCCGGCACTGCCACGTCGCTTAGCCGCGTACTCCCAGTTCTCTCGATGCCAGCTAACCGCCACGCGAGTACCAATGCGTGACGTATATAGGGAGCTGGTGTAGACGAGGTAAAGATGGGTCAAGTTTTCGCATTGCTTTTGAGTGTCTCATATCTGTCCATTCCTTCCCACATATTCATTCTTACCGGGCAGAGCACATCGATCCAACAATTAGAAGAACAGAGCCGTCAAAATGTCACCTTCTGCAGTCAGCGAGAAGGATGTTGCAAACACACAGATCAACCTCAAGAGCAATGGCTCAAAAGCCACTGCCGAAGACATCCAGATGGAGGAGTTCGAGAAGACAGACCTGGTCCTCAAGACCTTCAGATGTTTGATCGCGGATCTGTGCCATCAGTTCGGATGTGGCCACCCAGGGTATACATTCTATTATCGATCGTTGCAACAGACGTAGCTAACATCTTGACAGCTCCGCCATGGGCATGGCCGGCATTGGCGTTGCGCTCTGGAAATATGTCATGAAGTATTCCCCCTCAAATCCCGACTTCTTCAACCGCGATCGATTCGTTCTCTCCAACGGACACGCCTGCCTCTTCCAATATGCATTCCTCCACCTTGTCGGCTACAAGCAGATGACCTGGGAGCAGCTCCTCACCTACCACTCTCCTCGCTTCGATTCCATCACTCCAGGTCATCCGGAGATTGAGATCGATGGTGTCGAAGTCACGACCGGTCCTCTCGGGCAGGGTATCGCCAACGCTGTCGGCCTCGCCATGGCTACCAAGCACCTCGGAGCGACGTACAACCGAGGCGAATTTGAAGTCGTCAACAATATGACCTGGTGCACGATCGGAGACGCTTGCTTGCAGGAAGGTGTCGGAATGGAAGCATTCCAACTTGCTGCCCACTGGAGGCTCAACAACCTCTGTGTGCTCTACGATAGGAACGAGATCACCTGTGATGGCTCCGTTGATCTCTGCTCCTCTGACGATGTCAACGCGAAGATGCGTGCGGTCGGCTTCGAAGTGCTTGAAGTCGCCGATGGCAACAACGACGTAGAAGCTCTCGTCAAGGCCATGATCCAAGCGAGAGCATCGAAGGACAAGCCAACATTCATCAATATCCGCACCACTATCGGAGTCGGCAGTACCGTTGAAGGCGACGCCAAGTCCCACGGAGCAGATCTCGGAGAGAAGGACATTATCCAGCTGAAGAAGAAGTTCGGCATGGACCCGGAGAAGACGTTCGTTGTCTCCGCTGAAGTCTACAACTACTTCCGCGAAGCCGTCCCTCGCGGCCAGCAGCTCGAGAAGGACTACGCTTCCATGATCGCCAAGTACACTGAAGCACACCCCGAACTCGCCGCCGAGTTCCAGAAGCGCCGCAACGGCGAGATGATCGCCGACTGGACGAAGATGGTCCCCAAACTTGAAGACTTCCCCACCGAAGCGACACCCACCCGCAAAGCCGCGGGCCAAGTCCTCAACCCCATCGCGGAGAACATCTCCAACCTCATGGTTGGCACAGCCGATCTAACGCCCTCAGTGAACATGGCTTGGAAAGGCAAAGTCGACTTCCAAAACCCCGACCTCCAACCCGCCTGCGGCCTCAACGGTCGCTACGACGGCCGCTACATCCACTGGGGAATCCGCGAGCACGCCATGGCATCCGCATCCAACGGCATGGCCGCCTTCAACAAGGGCACCATCCTACCCATCACCTCCTCCTTCTTCATGTTCTACATCTACGCCGCGCCCGGTCTGCGGATGGGTTCCCTCCAGAACTTGCAGACTATCCACATCGCCACGCACGACTCCATCGGCACAGGCGAGGATGGTCCGACTCACCAGCCGATCGAACTCGCGGCTCTGTACCGCGCGATGCCGAACTTCCACTACATCCGTCCTGCAGATGGCGAGGAAGTGGCCGGTGCTGTCATCGCCGCAATCAGCGCAAAGGACACCCCGTCTATGATCTCCGTGTCCCGCCAGAAAGTGCCTCAATACCCGCAACACTCCTCCCGCGAAGGCGTGCAAAAAGGCGCTTACGTCTGGGTGGAAGAGGAGAACGCGGACGTCACCCTCATCGGCGTGGGCGCAGAGATGAAGTTCGCCATGGGCGCGCGGGAAGAACTCACCAAAGCCGGGCTGAAAGTCCGCGTCGTCTCCTTCCCCTGCCAGCGAATCTTCGAAGCGCAGTCGAAAGAATACAAGAAGTCTGTCCTGGGCACAGCACCCCGAGTGGTCGTGGAAGCCTACTCACCAAACGGATGGGAGAGGTACGCGGACGCGGCGTATAGCATGCACTCTTTCGGGCAGAGCTTGACGGGCGAGTATGTGTATGAGCGCTTCAACTATAATAATGAGAAGATTGCGAGAAAGATCCAGGCGTTGGTGGAGGAGGTGAAGAAGGAGGGGATTGAAGTGCTCAGGGGTGACTTTAGGGACTTGAACTTTGATTATCCGAGGGATGTTCAGTTTGCGGCTTATCACAAGCAATAGGTCGGTCGGTGGTGTCGAGGGGAGGAAGACTGGGACTGCGAATGAGAATGTATTGTAACTTGATCTGCTTGCGAGATTAGCGAAGAAAATTGATAGGTTTGACAGTTTGCTCTTATGCTGCCCTCGTGCCGTTTTGAATCGGACTGGTCGTCGAGAACTCGATCGAGGCCCTCTTCGAAGCAGTAATCGAAGACCTCGCGAGCTCGCATTGGCCCGGATAGATCGATGACGGATTTCACGGACTCTGACTACTGATTCTTGCTAGTTGTACAGGGGGCGGTAAAGTGCTTGCTCACAGCTCATCATTGCTCTGATCCGGTTTTCGGGGCACGCATGGTATGAACGAATCGAGAGGCCGAGTATGGCGGAAGCTATTTGTGGTGCTTGTGCCTGTATGCCCTGGTGTAGGTGCTATTATCTTACGCTGATAAATCCTCTTCTTCTTCTTCTTCTTGTCCTTCCTTTCATTCATCGGAATATCGTACATGAATATCCAACTCACGACGTCCTCCTCGTCCAAAAACCCAACGACCAACGACCAACGACGAATGCACATCTTCCAAATCTCCGTGCTTTCTCATCGTGGCCGTCACCCTCCTCGGACAAGGCTCAGTCGAGCCATCGTCACCATTCTCCAAATATCTCCATTTCGATCGAACCAAGTGAAAGCTAAGGACCAAAATCATATACATCAGGTGAATATGTTTCATGTAGGTTTGCGCTCTATCGGCAGTGCTGTTCCGCCTATCACCGCTCCTGTCTACTCATTCATCCAGCAAGCACAACGTCCTAGGTATATGTACACTCCCCGTCCATCTTTCTTCCATCCCTCTAATTCTTCTTCTCCCCTTGGGCTCTCATTTCCCTCCTCATTTCCCCCTTCATCCTCGTCACAGTCCCTACCCCACCATACATCATCGCCGTATACACCTGACACACACTCGCGCCCGCATTCAGAATCTGCAGACATTGTTCGCCGTTGGTGATGCCGCCCGTCGCGAAGATGACTTTGGGTTGCAAATCTTCCTTCCTCGCAACCTTCGTACCCTTCGTACCCTTCTTCTCCGATGGACCAGATGAAGACGACGACGACCCTTCACTTCGCCCATCCGGAGTTCCGCCTGTATGTGTGACCATCTTCAACGCGCTCTCAGCCACATCTCGTGTTGATCCCTCTTCGCCTGCTTGTAACTTCGGCGGTGTGGAAGGTGTTGTACCGGAGGTGGGGATCGCAGCGGAAGAGGAGTCCGGACCAGCAGCGGCTTTCTCAGCGGTGGAAGTGCTGGTGTGACGGTCGGGAATCTGAATCAGAGGTTGTTTGCTTGCTTGCTCGGCTTCCGGGGTGTCGGGTTTCATGCGTTTGGCGTCGCGTTGGATGCTGGCGTCGATTTCGTCAGGCTTGGATGGTTGGGCGGTTGGTTGTGATGCTGCGGGTGTTGTGGGCTTCGACTTAGGTTGGGATGGCTGCTGTTGTTGCTGCTTCTTCGCTGGCGTCGACTCCTCAACATCGTCCTGAGGACCTTGATCCAGCTTCGACCGATACCTCCCCACGAGACTAAGCGTGCGTTCGAACATTTGCGGGCCAGAGTATCCGCCAACTTCAGTCAGCAACCTCACTTCCTCTTCGGGAAGTTCGTAACCTTTCGGTATCGTGTCCGGCCTCTTCTTCGTTGTGTTACCTACAATCACTCCATCGACACCGCTTGCCCACACCGCCGCGCAGATACCCTCGATTTGCTCCTCGCTGTCCTCGTCTGGCGATACTTTCACCATCACCTTTGGCTTGGTCTTGCGCTCGCACGCGTTTGCTGAGTCGACAACAGCTCCCAGGATTCTCGTCAAAGGTCCCACGGCTTGCAAGTCCCTCAGTCCTGGTGTATTCGGCGAACTGACGTTGACAACCAAAACGTCCGCGTACTTAGCCAAGTGGTCCACGCAGAATGTATAGTCCCTCGCGATCGCTTCAATGTCTCCATCTGGTGTGATTTTGTTCTTCGCCATTTGCACAAGCAGCATCTTCCCGGGTACCAGACTGCCAGGTGGGACTTGTGCCTCTCCATTCAGCACCATGTCTTCTGCCTCCTTGCCCAGTCCCAGTCCATTATGATACGCGAACATGCGCACTCTCTCCCTCAATTGCATAGCCACATGTTCCGCTCCTTCTGAGTTCAATCCATACCGATTTATCAACGCATTCTGGCTGGGAATGCGGAAGACTCTGGGCTTCGGATTGCCCTCCTGCGGCAAAGGCGTGACACCTCCGACTTCCACGATCGCCGGTCCGAGCGAGAACAATGCATCCGGGACCTCTGCATTCTTGTCAATCCCCGCGGACGTCCCAATCGGGTTGTCCAATACGTGTCCAAACACTTCGATCTGCAAGTCTCCGAGCTTCTTATCCGTGTCACCTCTTTCTCTCGGCGCGAGTCCAAAGTCGTAAAGAGCTTTGATGTATCGGATACCCGCGTGATGCGCCTCTTCAGGATCGGCGTGGACGTACCGAAGGAATGGGACGACGACGTATTGGTGGATGCTGGCGCGAGTGTCTGTGACGTAGAGGAAGCCGAAGGAGAGGAGGAGCACGACTCCGGTGCCGTAGATCCAGGCGATGATCTTGCTGCCGGCTGAGGTGGCGCCGTAGGTAGCGACCTTCGCGGCGGTCTCGGCCTTGTCTGCAGCCGAGCGTGCGGTATCCACGGCAGCGTCTTTCGTCGCTTGGGCAGCGCTCTTCGCAGTATCGGCGGCCTCGGCGGCGGCAGACTCGGTTCCGCGGGCGGCGTGCTTTGCAGCAGATTCCGTTTCACGTGCAACATTCTTCGCAGCATCCTTTGCGGACTCAGCGTCAGCGGTCGCCTCGCGTTGTAACGTCTTCGCAGCACCCTCAACGCTGTCCGCAGCATCCTTAGCAGCGGCCTCCGTCTCACGAGCAGCGCTCTGAGCAGTAGCCTTCACAGCCTCAGCATCCGCCGTAGTTTCCCGTTGCAATGTCTTCGCAGCACCTTCAACGCTGTCCGCAGCATCCTCCGCAACAGCCTTCGTCTCTCGCTCAAGCGTCCTCCCAGCACTCTTCGCCGAGTCCACAGCATCCTTCGCCGCACTCTCCGCCTCCCGCCCAACCGTATCCTTCGCACTCTTCACATCCCCAGCCAAATCCCTCGCTTCCCTTCCAAGCGACCTCGCAGCTTCTTCCGCTCGATCAGCAGTAGCCGCACCGAAATTCGTCTCACCCTCTGCCGTCTCCGCGATCCTCTTCGCCGTCTCAGCTTCGATTCTCGTGTCTCCGGGAGTGGTAGAGGTTGTTGATCTCCCAACCGTCCTCGCAGCTTCTTCAGCACGATCAGCAGTCGCAGCACCGAAATTAGTTTCCCCTCCGGCCGTTTCCGCGATCCTCTTCGCCGTCTCGGCTTCTATTTTGGTGTTCCCGGGAGTAGTAGAATTGGTTGACTTCGCTCTACAGAACGTCTTGCCTGCTGCGGGCGAAGACCGAAGCTGTGATCGGGTGAGGACGGAGGAGGTGGAGAGATTCCGCTGCCATTGGCGGGCGAGAGAACGGTGGGAGGAGCGGAAGAGGTGAAGAGCCGCCGGAGCCGGCGCGCGGAGGAGGTGCCGCGCCAGCATTGTTAGAGTGGTGAGGTCGGTGAGAGGTGGGAGGAGTGGAGAGCGAGCACTTTTGAAGTTCTGGGAAGCTTTGGATGACGCTCTTGGCGGAGTTGAGCATTGCCCTGAAGTCAAGGGAGGAACATCATTGGCCCGAAGGGCCTATAATGTTGCTACTGCGCTAGCGAACCCGGCCGTTAGATATGCATTTCTTTTCTATAGTAGCGCGGTTACCTTATAAAAGAATGTATATAG
>AFIR01000493.1:0-111293 GCA_000223685.2 Zymoseptoria pseudotritici STIR04_4.3.1
GGGAGGGGGAGGGGGAGGAGGAGAGGAGGGAGAGGACTGTGGTATGCGAGGTTTCTTGGCTTGAGATGGATTGGTGTGACTGCTGACGCTTGGTAGGTGGATATTGCGAGGAGACTGGCTGCGAAGTATGGAGAGTCGGGGGTGAGGAGTACTGTTGTTCTGCCTGGATGTGAGTGTAAGGTACGAGAGCATGGTGTTGTTCCTTCGCTGACTATTGCAAGTCACTGGAGACGTTGACTCTACGAAGGCGTACGAGGAGGCCAAGACGCACATGACTGCGTTGATGAAGACCGAGAGGTATTGTCGATCTTGCATTGCTGTGACTCGCCGACTGACGAGCGATAGAGCTGCCCGACAAGCCGTCGCGGACCCGGATTCGCGGTTGTACGATATTGGCAATGTAACGCTGTTCCTCGCAGGTGACATGGGCGAGAATGTTTCCGGCGCCGTTGTTGGCCTTGATGGATCATATCGGTCTCTCTGACTGCAGATACCATTGAGCACGGAGTACAACGTTGATGCATGACAATCGAGCATCAGTGAATCATCGTTCGGTCGCTACATGCTCGCTCTCTTCCCCAACCTCAAGTCCTGTTCTCTTCCTCGTCAACCCGTCTCGGCGACCTTCCCTTATACGTCGTCGCCTCAATCATATTCAACTCGTCCTCTCTCGCATCCAGGCTCCGCCACGTCAGCCAAAACCCAGCACCGCCGACAAACGCCAAGATAGCGACGACGGCGTAGTTCCACACGAGCAAGGGGTCCGTCGCGAGGGGTACTAGGGCTTGTCCGAGAGCGGCGGAGAAGGCGTTTTGGAGGAGGTTCACGCCCATGACGAGACCTTTCATGTTGTCGGGGGCTTTGCTGAAGGCGTATTCGAGGCCGGTGATGGAGGCGAAGATTTCGCTGAAGGCGATGAGGCAGTAGGGGACTGCTTGGACCCAGACGTTGATGGGGGACTATGGAAGGGGAGGGTTAGTAGATGTCTTAGCGATATTTGGAACGAGGAGGGATATCGACACATGGTATATCTCTGTACTCCTGCTCAGAATGCTTACCTCACAACCCAATCCTGTCGATACATCACTGGCATCACAAGCCGATGTGCGGTAGATGTACAGCTGAATGATGCAGGAGCTGATCATCGAGGCCGACGCGATGAAGAAACCCCAGGTGATACGCTTAATAGGAGTGAAGTTGAAGCCAGTCTTGCGAATCGCTGGATAGATGAGGAAGTCCATGATAGGAATGAAGAGGATCAAAGTCAACGGGTTCAAGTTGTTGATCAAGTCGTTGGGAACACCGTTCAATGCCATCGTGGCGGATTGCGAAGTCAAATTGTTGACCATTTGGTTGTAGGCGAGCCAGTACAGCGGTAACCAGGTGAAGACCTTGCAGGCGTTGAAACCACGAGCGACTTGATCGACGTAGTTGTCGTCGAACGAGTTCATCCATGCTGGTGCGTTGTTGCCGAGGGTGCTGGGCTTGACACGATGCCAGAAATCTTCGCGCTGGAAGTTGCGGTAGGTGGTGACTGGGTTGAGAGTCCAGCAGCCCTTGCTCGCGAGGGAGAGCAATTTCATCGAGTTGGAGAGCACACTTCCTGTAGGTGGAGCCATCACGTAGTGCTTCTTGCAGAGTATGAGGACCACCGGTGCGACGAAGAAGAGGAAAGTGGGCAGAGAGTATGCGAGCCAGAAGCCAACGTCGCGCTCAGCGTAGACCATTCCGATGCCACCGGCGAGGGATCCGACGTTGATCATGAGGTAGAAGTACAGGAATACGCGGGAGTAGGTGACTTGAGGATCGCGGATCACACGCTCTCCGGATTTCAAGGTGATGACCTTGGGGCGGTTGTCTCTGATCTGCTCGGCGAGAAGAGGCGAGATGTTGGACTTGAAACCTCCGGTACCGAGACCCATGATGACCAGACCGACGGCGAAGCAGCCAAGAGCACCCTGCGGGTTGTCCATGACGGTGGGGATGGAAGAGACAATCAGAATTGCGTGTCCGACGAGCGCCGCGGCGATGGAATACTGGATCGTCATGAATCGTCCTAGGTAGGTGTCGGCAATGTAACCGCCCACAAGTGGCATGACTGGATTTCGAGGTTAGACATCACTAACGATATTGAGAGCACTCATCACAACTTACGGTAAGCCCAGAATTGATTGAATGTCTTGGATTTTTTGGTCAGATATGATAACAATAACGATATTGCGAGCACCCATCACAACTTACAGTAAGCCCAGTCGAAGCCTGCTGGCCCTGACCAAGACCACCCGGCTGCTTGCAAGACGCTTCGTCCCATCCGGGTGCGCTGAAGCAGTTCTGATTCGGTTGAATCTGGCCAGTGCGGGATCCAAACGGTCGAGGTTGCTGGATAAAGTTGACAAAAAGCGCGGTGGTACCGTAGTAGGAGAAACGCTCGCAGAATTCGACAAAGGTTATGGTGTACGATTGCCATGGAATCTTGCCGGACACACGGCGGAGAGTCTTCATCTCCTCCATGGTCGGCTCGACCTCATCGTCATGACCGGCGTTGGACGAGGTGGACAACTCTTTCGAATCGCCAAAACCCGTCTTCTCGTCGATGGGATGCGAGATGCTGGCATTGCGAGCCTCCGCCATGGCGTAGAGGTCATCGGCGATGGGAGCACTCATGGTGGGCGGGGAGGGTGGAGGGATTTGGGAAAGATTGGGACGGGAGGAAGGGCAGAGGAGGGCATGGCGAGGTACAGGCGGTTATATAGCCATACGAGACCTTTCCCACGAGGGCTATCGACTCAACCCTCCCCACAATGCGCATCCCTTGTCTCCAGCAATCTCACGTGGCAACGATAGTATGGCGCGACTTGGCAGTCCCGAACAAGACACGACTTATCAAAGAAAAAACCTCGGAAGGCCGATAATTGGTCGCTCGGAGGTCCGCCATTGGTCGCGTGCGAGGGCTTCAATCGCAGGTATCGAAGGAGCGTGTAGTATCTGCTGTGCGGGTGTCACGGTAGCATGCTGTCCGCCGCCGCGGCGAGCGGTTGGACGGCGTGGCCAAGGCGGCGCTGTGGCCACGAAGGGAAGGTCGGCGTCTATCAAGAGTGATGCCCAGACAACGGTCGTGTCTTGACTGCTGATAGTGCAGTCAGGCCAAGACTGCTCAGCCCTTGGCTGCCACTATGGCGGGTGTTGAACCCTTCCTTGGATTCTCCTTGTCGTGGCCGCGGCAGCGCTTCGCCGCGGTCTTTGCTACTGCCACCGCATCCGCTGCATCGCATGGCGCCGGGTCAGCAAGTGACCTCCTGCCTGATTGGGAAGTGATGCTCTAGAAGGTGTATCGAAAAAATGTTCCCCAGAGATTGGGGGCGTGGAATGAGAAGTCAAAAGACAACGCCCAGGTCTTGGCAAATTTGCGGGCAACCGGCCGAAGACCCCAGCTTGGGTTGGTCAGACTATCACCAACGAGTGGCACAGTCTGTTTTGTGGATTGACGATATCAACCGATAGCACATACGACGGTCATAGATCGCACAGCAACGCTATCAGATACCCTTTGATGGACAGTGGGCAGAGTATTTGCTGTTGATGGTGAGATGCCGCAATCACATCATCAGCCTCGTTTTGGCAGTGCTGGCAAATTCCACGCTCAGTCGGCTAGCAAGTCGATGTCATCGGCGGACTGCGTGCGAAGGACATACACACCGCTTCGTGAATACCGCATGGTGCTTCAAGCATAGACTTCAGTAGGTACGATCGTCAAGCAATAGTTCTACCACCTGCTTTGCAGTGGACCGCTCTTACGTGAAGTCCACTTCAAGCTCCGACAATATCGCCTTGGCCGTCTACAGCGTTCTACGATGGCCCTGGCATTCAAAAGCTTCCATATCTCCACCAGGAATATCTTCGTGGAGATGCTGCTTCGCCCGTGTGTGAGTCGCCCCCGTCGCTGAGCGTCAGAAAGCAGAGTGCTGATAGCCGAGACCTGAATTGGATGCAGCTGATCATCGCATGGGCGAAGTTTGAAGAATGCAAACCAGCTGAGACTGTACCTAGGAAGGAAGCCAAACCTGAGAACATCTACAATAGCAGCCGGCAGTTCTTCGGCTGACGTCCTTCACGCGGTGTGAAAGCTCTCGGCCTCTGCTCGCCCGCACCACGACCTTTACTAATACATCGAGCTCTGAGCTCCACCTCCATTCGGCAATGGCATCATCGTCCTTTCCATGTCATTCCAAGGTCGAGTCGGCAGAAGTGTGTCGAGTATCCAGCAACACAAACTGGCCAAGTACCCTTCTCCTCTCTCAATTACATTTCTTGCTCTACATCCCTCCTGAGCATACCATTCTTACACTACTAACGCAAACGACATCGGTACAAGACAGCACGCGAGAAGCAGCATCAACCATCATGAAGGAAGCAGTCGTGTCCGTTGGCCCAAAGGTCACCATCCGGGACAGCGACATTCCCAAACCAGAGCCTCGTCAGGTCATCATCAAGACCGTCTTTGCAGGATGCAATCCAAAGTAAGATGCTAAGATATGGCACTGCGTCGACAGCGGGCTGATCGTTATGCCACCATCACAGAGACTGGAAGATCGCCGAATGGATGCCGCAGATGCAGAACGTCAATCAGGGCGACGATATTGCCGGAGTCGTGCATGAGGTGGGATCCGAGGTCACGGAGTTCAAAAAGGGCGACAGAGTGGCTGCATTCCACCAGATGCTCCAGCCTGGTGGAGGCTGGGCGGAGTACAGCGGGGCCTGGGACCATACCACCTTCTTCCTGCCAGAGAAGACCAGCTTTGAGGGTATGTCAAAGATGCGAGCATGACTGAGGATACAACTCTGATACGGTTGAACAGAGGGTGCGGCCATCCCGTTGGCTGCCCTGACCGCTGCCATTGGCCTCTTCGCCAGCGACCGACTCGCCCTACCAAACGTCTTCACTCCCGCGACCGAGCCTATCCCACTGGTCGTCTACGGAGCCAGCAGCGCTGTCGGGAGCTACGTCCTCCAATTCGCCGCAAAGGCCAACATCCACCCACTGATCTGCATCTCCGGCCGAGCACAAGATCACGTTGAGAAGCTCATCGACCGTTCAAAGGGAGACACGATCATCGATTATCGAAAAGGAGACGAGGCTGTGGTGGAAGGCATAAAATCGGCACTCAAAGGGAGCAAGCTGGACTACGCCTACGACGCCGTCAGCGAGAAGGGCAGCTTCCAAAACATCTGCAAGGTTTTAGAGCCGAATGGCAAGATCACACTGGTCCTGCCGGGTGCGGATTATTCGGACATTCCTGAGGGCGTGCAGCAGAGTCAGACGAATGTTGGACAATCGCACGACCAGCAGAAGGATCTGGCATATGTATACTCCAGGCTGATCACACGCGGACTGCAAGAGGGCTGGTTCAAAGCGCAGCCGCAGGAAGTGATTCCTGGCGGTCTGGGAGGCGTGCAGACTGGGCTGGAGCGGCTCAAGGATGGTACTGCCAGTGCCGTCAAGTATATCTACAAGATCAGCGATACCGAGGGCGTCAGTGGCTGACCTTGACAGGCTCAATGTCACGCCGTAGTGTCTAGAATCTTGATCAAGGGCTTATCTTATTTAGGCACACATCCTCTTGGATGCTGACCTAGCTCTCCTTCCTCTGGCTCAGTCTCATTCAACGAGGTAAGATCTGCATCATCGGGATCTGGTACAGAGTAATCGAAGCGAGATATCGATCGGGTCGAGGCTGTCGCGAACCGAAGCCAGAAACTCCGAGCTTTCATCCCGGTGAGAATCGAATGTCGTCGGATGAGGCGGCTGGCAGTGACGAGCAAATGAATACGAGGTATCGTACAGCGAAGAAATGGTTTCCTTGCTCTGCTTCTACCCGGTGCGAGCGATACTTGCGCCGGAAATTGCAGCAATGAATCGCTTCTCAGGAGAGTGGCTCTAATCCCACTGGAAGGCACTTGTCGTCAACTTCCTTGTTCCTGGAGAAGCCTCGTGTTTGGTTTACAGGGGATGGGACAATCGCGCAAACACCGAAAATCCGTGCGAGGATCAATGGGCCTGCTAATGATGATGTGATAAGCGACCGGCGACCTCATCACAACATCTCATCTTCGCATGCGACCTCGCTGACATCTGCATCCCCATGACGATTGCGCGCATTGCATGCACGCGATGGAAATCAAACGGAGCCTTGCCACGGTGGGCGCCATCTTCTTCATTCTTCTATCGAGCCTCGTTACTGTGGTGTTCGCCGACAATGGATGGACCGAGAGTTGTTCTCGCGTCATCGACAAAGATGTGGTCATACTTGGAGGAGGCGGATCGGGCGCTCATGCTGCTGTGAGGCTTCGGGAGGATTACAACAAAACTGTTGTTGTGATCGAGAAGCAATGTAACTTGGTATGTTTCTCTCCCATATTTGCATTGGTCTCTCAAGAACAACATGCTAATGCCAGATCCACACAGGGTGGTCACGTCGAGACATACATCGACTCCATCTCTGGCAAACCCTTTGATTACGGCGTCGAATCCTACACGGAATATGGCGGCGCCAAAGATTTCTTCGCACGATTCAACGTCACTCTGGTCAAGACAATGTATCACCCTTTAAACACAACCTACGTCGACTTCCTCACTGGCGATTCCCTCCCACTGTACCAAGATCCCCAGCCGCCCGCCTTCGTAGCAGGACTGAAAAGCTACCTTATCCTCGCGGAGAAATACGAAAACATCACGTTTCCCTCCTTTGTGAATTTCCCCTCGCCTCCTGATATCCCCGCGGAGCTTTTGCTTCCCTTCAAGACCATAGCGGAGACCTACAAGCTGGAAGCTGCATTGCCGCTCATCTTCGAAGGTACCGGCTGGGGACTGGGCGATATAAGCACAGCTCCACTGCTAGACATTCTACAGGAGTTGCCCGCCGTTCTGACTAGAGCTTTCTTGGGAGAACTCGCGAGCTGGGTTCCAGAAAGCGGGAGTAATCAGGAACTGTACGACCGCATCGGCGCCCTCCTATCCTCCGACGTCTTGTACGACGCGACCATCATCTCGACTCGTCGATCCGACGACGGAGTCCAAATCTTGGTTTCCGACGCACACGGCGAACAAACATTGATCCGCGCACGGAAACTTCTGGTCTCCATCGCACTCACCGACGACAACCTCCCACTCCTCGATCTCTCTCCCAACGAAGAAGAACTCTTCAGCACATGGGCCCCTAACAATATATACTGCGGTATCGTCTCCGGTCCCGCGCTCCCCGTTAACGGTTCCCTCGTCAACATCGCTTCTGGAGCCGTGCCAGAGAACTATACCGTGTTTCCCACGCCGCCGTTCGTGGTCCGATACCAATATTCTGGGGACAACAATTTTCGGGTCTTGGCTACCGGAACGGAAACGTACACCGAGGAGTTGGCCAGACAGCTGATTGTTGACACGTATGAGAGAATCACCGAGGATGTGCGTGGAGATGGACCTGGGAACCAACTGGATATCAAAGCCTTCGCTGGCCATCGAACGACATCCTTTCATGTTCCCGAGGACAAGGTCCGAGACGGATTTTATGGAAATCTGACGGCACTGCAGGGAGGCAGGAGTACCTGGTTTACGGGTCGTGCTTGGGGAGGACAGTATTCGACGACGTTGTGGGGGTTCAATGATCAGTGGCTTCTGCCTCATTTGGTGGCTGATCTGGAGGCCGGGCGGTGAGAGAAGAAGCGAAGTGTCAGGGAGCCCGTCTGTTCTTGCGGTGGCACGTCATGTCTCGAGGAAAGGCGGGTTTTCCGCGCATGTATTATAGGTCTTCCGTTTGTACTTTGTAAACTAGGTTGGGGCGTCTCAATTTGAGCGCGGTCAAGTATATCGGCAAGATGAATAATATCGATTGACCATTCTCATAGATCTGAATGGTAACGATGACATGCTACACATCTTCTTTACGCAGCGTGCAGTGATAGCTGGCCGTTATCCGCAGCCAAAAAGGTTGAATTCAGCAAATATTGACTCTCAGGTAGCCAGCTATATATTGAGCTTGAAATTTGTGCTCGGCAGCCAATCAGCTATTAGAAGCAAAGCTTCTGAATACTCTCAATAGCTCAGGTAACTACCGCCGCAACGCTTTCTGCAGAATTCGACCCTAACATCAATTCCAGCTGGAAGAGCGCCAGACTGTAATGGAGATGCCGACATCTGGATGTCCGCGGTTCGATCCCGCGTTGGGAGACTCTTTTTGCCATCGTTGAGCATCTTTTGGCTTCTTAGAATCATGTTTTACGGCCTCTGTTCACAATTTTATGGTCCTGGATCGATTTTGGCTTTACCCCTTTTAGGAGGGCGACGACGACGTCAGACCGAGTTCTCAGACAGTCCCCCTCATACAGCATGACTGCTTGATCTCGTGCCATCTTTTGTAAGTTACAGCAGTCGAATCCAACGACAATAGAACAAATTGTGGTAATTCGTCGGCAATTTCCTATTTGGGAAATTTTCCGGCGAGCCCCACTTTGAGGAATACACTTGCCGTCTCAGACCTACGCAGGCATGTGACAAACTCTGCGCGACCTCCGTCAGGCAAAGTGAAAGCACGTTTGCTCCATCACATTGTCAGCGCTGTGTATGGACATTCGCACATTTCCACTGCTACTGTTTGTCCATGCGCCTTTCCATCGTGTGAAAGCTTCACCTCGCCCAAGCTTCAGCGCAAGACTTTCAGTCCGGAAACACCCAGTCTCAAACCATTTCGAGGCTACGAGCAGCTGCACCGATACTGCACGGCAATGAAAAGAATCTCATCGTTATCAACGATCTGATATTTTGGGTTCTGAGTACAGCACGTAAGGCAATGTTCCTAGCTCTACCCGCAAGTCAGATAGCTGCAGGGGACGTTGCAAATCACTTTTGAAGCCGATCTCCACGGCCATGGCAAACGCTTGCAAGAACCATTCAACCCACTCTCTCACAAGGTCGCAGTCCGCTCAAATCAAAGCCAAATCGCAGCCAAAACTCCTCGTCCGTGTCGAACTCAGCTACTCACGCTTAAACACGGAGTGGCTGGTCGACATATTCGAGGCTCCTGTCCCTCCTTTCCCTTTTGCAATCGACACCCGCTACAACCACTCCAAGAAGCGAGATGTGATCACCCGAAGATGACATTCCCGAAGACTCCATCCCATGCTGGATTGTCGAGAATTGCATGCCCTCCCTCCTCTGCGGCCTGCTTGCGCATACGCTGAGCGACGCACACCAACTTGTGCTTCTTGATGAAGTCGTCGTGGCAGTTCTCGTTGCAGTAGTGGACGATGCCATCGGTGCAGCGCAGGCATGTG
The DNA here is from genome assembly GCA_000223685.2 of Zymoseptoria pseudotritici STIR04_4.3.1. Lineage (NCBI taxonomy): Eukaryota > Fungi > Ascomycota > Dothideomycetes > Mycosphaerellales > Mycosphaerellaceae > Zymoseptoria > Zymoseptoria pseudotritici. Next base: position 9,322 of record AFIR01000493.1, read on the forward strand.
AGAGTAGTCTGAGCCTTGCCGCAGGCTGTGCAACCGCCTCCGTCGTCGTTTGCGTACTCCTCGGATGGGACGATCGCCTTTGTTGCGTGCTCGGAAGGGATGAGTGCCTTTGCGCTCTGGACTTTCTTCTTCTCCTTGCAGACTTCTTGGTGCTTGGCTCGATGTTTCTTCAAACACTTGGTGCCGCAGTAGGCGGTGAAGGAGACGCCGTCATCGCAGTGGGCGCACTTGATGCGGGCAGCTTTGGCGCAGTTGACGCATGGACCCATGGCGGTAGGCATGGCTGTGGGGTTGATCGGAGTTGGCGTCTTTTGAGAAGAGCGGGTGCTGTTGGGCACTGGTGTTTGCGAAGGATGAATGATATCCGTGGACGGTTTGTCAACTTTGGTAGGAGATGATGTTGATGAGAAGAAGGAGACAGAGCAGAATGCTTCGAAGGTATTAAGGGAAGTGGAGGTGATGGAGGAGAAACGGAAGATGGAAGAAGAGGTGAATTGAGGTTGTAGTTGGGAGTGACCGAGAAGGAACGAAACATGAAAGAAGAGGTGAATTGAGCTTGTAGTTGAATACAAGCAAACATCTGAAAAGGCAAGGCAAGAACATTCTGCGGGACCTATCGCATTCTGACCATGCCGATGTCATTCCATGCTTTCAGCAACAGTATCAACCACACTGCGCGATGCAAGATGCTCACCTTTTCAGTCTCCATCCAGCAATCTCTCCCATTCAATCTCGAGCTCATTGTGTATAAGTGTTCGGCGTTCTACTCGACCTCCTACTTGCGCATCAGGCCCTGCAAATACACACCACTCGTAACGACCAGCCAACGGGCCGCGAGGCTATGCAAGAAACCTCCAATCCATCTCTCAAGCGGCAGTATAGCACCACTATCTTTCTTCGTCCATTGAATCGTCTCTGAGATCAGACTTGCTCCATCGTTTCGAGGCCTCAAGCTGATGATCGTCAAACCCGATATTGGCCAGTCGGACGTCGGGGCCTGCAGCTTCAGTTCAACGTGTACAGCGGTCCTCACTGCAACCCGATAGATCCCACAGACGACATCGCCCTCCTCAAAGTCCAGACTTTCGATGTGCTCCCGGCTGAACGTGTGACGCTGCTCGGGAGAGCTCAAGATCAACCACAGCACCCACCCCTGCGGCATGCGTGAGAGAGACGCCATGTTGCGACGGAGCAACTTGGTGAATTTCGTCGTGAGCTCCTCATTCTTCATAAACACCAGTTTGGGAACATGCTTGACCACCTTGTCATGAGCGATGCGATACGCTTGGGCATGTTCGACGATTTCTTTCGGCAGAGAACTGACTTCACCACACTCCAATGCCGCCTGCCGCACCGAGCTATTGGGATAGGTGTGGCTGATTTTTCGTCCGAGAGAATAGTGGTAGAGTAACGGCAATAGCACCACGCCGGCCACACTGGCGCTCGCTCCGGCGACGAAAATCCGGCTTTGGCGGTCGGCAGGAAGCTTGTCCAGGACATAGTTCCGTGCGTGTTCCAAGTGCTGCTGGATTTGCTCCATGATTGTATCTGAACTGATTGTCTAGTTGAGTTGTCTTCCGTTGATCGAGGGATATATATTGAAGATTCTAGCCAGCACTGAGCAGCTGCCGGAAGATTTCGGGTGACGTTGCCGAGGCTGATGAGCTGCCATCAAGGCAGATGGCTGGGCACAATCGCATTTCCTCCTTGGAGTACTGCTTCATCGTGAATTAACTCGACCGCCAGCCAATTTGTTGGACACTCTTCGGTGTGTATGAGCTTGGATGTCGTCGTCAACGCGGTGTCTATGCTTCAGCAAGCAGACACGCTCGTAGTGTGGCAGGGTCTCCATGCTAGTGACACCGTTGCAACGGCGTGCAACGGTTCGCACATGAAACGGCACGTGGTACCAAGGATTTCGCATGCATGCCACGAGGAAGGCCATGGAGCCGGGATGTATCGTGCGTTAGTTGACTTTCTCCTGAGTTCCTCCCTGACCGCGGCGGAAATCTCACAGCTGCTGTCCCATGCCCATTGCGCTCGCCGGAGACACCGCCATTCTCTCGGAACATAAACGCCCGCGGGTCGTACGAGAGCAGTGGCAGCCGACCGTTGCTGGCAGAAGAGGTCTACCGGCGTGGAAACGTTGCTGACATTTGTGGCCTGCCATCTTGTTTTCAGACAAAGAACACCACCAAGAAGTCGACATGTGTCAAACTTTTCCAACAGCGGCGGACATGCAGTTCATGCTTCCGCTAGATGGCACTGAACCCCCCGATCCCAGGCCTGGTCGTGGCGCTCCGATCCTCGTCAGCTTTGGAAACGCCTGCTGCGTGTACCTCATCTCCTCTTCCTCACAACGACCACATCAGCCGCGATCTTGACAATTCCGCCTTCCGAGTCGCACAAAGTGTCAGACCGAGATGCAAGTCGCCAAATCCTGGCAAAGCCCTCTGCGACGTTGATGTACCATGGTTCAGTCTCTGCACGCCGGATGTGCCAATACGTCAAGGAGTGTGAAACCTCGTCGTGCGGATGTATAGCAGAATGGAATTGCAAGGACTGTCATTGCAACGCTATACTCTCGACTGGCTGCAGAAAGCGATAGAAGCGATCGATCGCGAGTGTAGCGACGACCGCGGACGAACACACGGAGGCGTATCGGTACCGCAAGACGTATCGATCCGTCTCGGCCTCCAATCGCCCTTTAGCCGTTCCATTGGAGATAGTCGCACGACACCGCATGCAACTCCAACAATCTTCCACCTTCTGATCCTTGTGGGCCTTTGCGGAGCCGTCGTGCAAACGACTCCCATACGAGGAAGGATGGTCAACGAGATCGGAAAGATCGGACCGAACTTGACTACCACGATGCGGTTTCGTCGACCATTCACAACGCGCTGTCTGATCTCCTGTGGATCAATACAAGTTAGCGACTGGGGTAGCGTATATGTCGCAAGAACGTGAGCTGCATCCACGCGATGGAAGTCGCTTACGCTGCCTGCCCTAAACGATGCCAGCTAGATGTAGGAGGTATGGCCTCCGGCCGGATGACTTATGCACCAACCAAGGCTAGGTTGTGATTCGAACACATGATGGTATTCTAACCGACGAGATACGCTGCGTACTTGAGCTGGAGGGTGGTCGTGCGATGCCAAACGATCTCGACTTGCATTCGATCGGACCCTGTGGCTGTTCTACACCTGGTAGCGATGCTGCATACCATGCCGATCACATTCATTGCGCATGAACGCTGCGCTGCTGCAGGTACCGAGAGCCTCATGCGGCGCAAAGTGATGGCAGTGGCGACCTCCGCAGCGGCTCCGGGCGTTAAATCGCAACGGTCGCCTAGTGTCTTGGAGTGTACCGACTGAAACAACGCTTCGAGCAGGCTTTTCCGATCAACGTCCCGCCCAACCACGGTGCTCCATTCTCCAAGGGCATTTACTGACCAAGATGGTGGAAAGTGTTAAATTTGACCGACTCCTTTCGGATTGGCCCCCAACTGAGACACGTTGTCGGTCAATGGCGCCACGTTTGTCAATCCAACCACGACGGTGCACACTGAGACTTTCTCCGCTCGATAGTTCCAACTTCACTTGGTCCATCCAAAACTTCAATACACCACTGGCATTCTCCGCCGGACATTCTCTCCGAAGTCCGACGGCAATGCCGCTGCCGGTGGGCATTGTGCTTTCAATTTCTCCTTCCGATGGCAGAAAAGTCTTGGAGTTTTCTCGCTCGCAAAGCAAATCAATCGACTGAGATCACAGCTCCTGCGAGCGGATCGATATCAGCATCGCCTGCGCCGGGTCGTCGACCTGCCGGACAACAAAGAAATGATCGGCAATACCAACCTGAAAGATGTCAGCTTGAAACCAGGAAACTTGGGGAGCACCCTGAGTGTTTCACGTCCACCACGAACTCCACGAGGTCCAGAAGCACTCGCGTAACCCTGACCATCTTGACAAGAACGTTGTCACCGAGCATGTGCGTTCGGAGGTACGTCGAAAGGTCCCGGTCTCTAGGTCAAAGAATGGTACACGCTACGATCCCCGTTTCAACGGCTTCACACTCATGTCAGCGGCGAAAATATGGCTTTCATTTCGCAATGAGGGCTCCGGAAGTAGTCCCTCACAAGCGCCATGTCTATCTCAAGTAGGCTGGTTGCAGACATATAAGGTCGATGTCCTCCGCCACAACGGTTCGAACTTCCACCGCCTCCCTCAATCAGCAAGTCGTCCTTTGTTCTAAACATACCCCACATATCCTTTGACTCCCTATCATCGCACAATACATCTCGACCGGTGTGACAAATTGCGTCTGGAAGACAAAGTACTTGAACTGCGGGAAAGATCCTCGATTGATTGAGAGCACAATCCACCAATTTTCATCACCACAAGAACTCGAAATCAACATGTTCTTCTCTACCTTCGCCACGCTTGCTCTCGCAACAGTCGCATCCTGCATGCCAACTGCCGACTTGGAGGAGCGCGCTCCAAAGGGCTATTCATACAAGGACGCTGTCCTCTACCACCACAATCTCCACCGCGCCAACCACTCCTCTCCGGCCTTGGTCTGGGACACGAACCTTGAGACCATCGCAAGGAACACCGCAAAGACTTGCCAGTACAAGCACAACACGTAAGTCGCCTCTGACAAGATATTCAGTCGAACCTTACTAACATTTCACAGTACCGCTGGCGGTGGTGGCTATGGCCAAAACATCGCTGCTGGGATTCCATACACAAACATCGGCTACGTGATCAGCGACCTGTTCTACAACAGCGAAGTCAACAACTACAACCAATACGGACAGCAGAAGACGGACTTCTCCAGCTTTGGCAGCTGGGTATGTTGCCTCCACTTGGTCTCCGATCGTAACATCCGCTAATGCATCACTACAGGGTCACTTCTCTCAGATCGTCTGGAAGAGCACGGGCAGAATCGGCTGTGCCACCATCGGCTGCCCCAACGGACTTGCAAACGTGGGCAGCAATGTTCCTCCGTGGTTCACCGTCTGCAACTACGCCGGCCCAGGAAACTACGCGAATGACGGCCAGTTCGCCGTCAATGTCTTGAAGCCCAAGGGCAACCCTACCATCCACGCAAATGCGGGACAGTAAGAGAGACGCTTTTATGTCGACACGGTCACTTCCATTCTTGTAGATACCAAATTGAATGTCATTACGTTTTATGAGCAAGATCTGTTCTTCAGCCAGTCGTGAATTGCCTCGTCCAATACTGGTCTGTACAGCCATCCCATGTCATCACCCTGGCCTTCTTTGACTTTGCCCTCGGCGATGAGTCTCTTCCGTTCTGCTTCCGGCAGTCGGCTGACGTTCGATCCGTTGACTGTCCAGTCGAATACTGCATCGATCCGATCTTGTCTCATCTGCTGCCAGAACGTGAGAGCTGCAAGATGATCTGCTGGCTGCGAATTTGCTGTCTCTTTGCTTTTCTCATCGCGCAATCCGGTGAGAAGCAAGGTCAGAGAGTAGACGTCTTCCAACGCTTGGTTCACTCCTTGCCCACTGGAGGGTGGCAGAGCATGCACGGAGTCGCCAACGAGGATGATCCGACCGGTCTCGCTGTACCAGTGAGGCAACTTGGGCATTTTCATGAACGGCCAGGCGTAGAGTCGTTCTTTCCTGGCGCAGACACTATCGATGATCTTCTTGGCAGTTGGTCCGTAGTCGTTGTAGTCTTTGAGGTAGAACTCGGCCAGCCGTTCGGGATCTGCTTGGAGTTGATCAAGCTCCTCCCTCGACTGCTCCGGGAAATTGACTTGCTTTCCGACCATGAGCTCCTCTCCCGCAGGATCCTCAGCTATCCAGAAGATGGCGCCGGGTTTGCTTTGGATTGTGGCGTTCTTCGGATAGTCCTCGTACGGCCATTCAACCGACGAACGCTTGATGTGGCCGAGGATACCAATGAGGCCGGTGTATTCTGGAGCTGTATCAGGCGACAAGTGGCGGCGGACTGTACTGTAGATACCGTCTGATCCGATCAAAAGCGAGGCATGATGGATTTCCTCATTGATGAGGAATGTAACCCCTTTGTCACTATCCGAAACGACTCCGTTGAATCGTGAGTTGTGCTGAACAACTACTGATCGCTCTTTGAGCGTACTTCGCATCTCATCAAGAAGAACACCGCGCCAGATGCGAAGATTGCGGTAGCCATACTGATCATCAATGGGTACCTTTTTGGTTATGCGATCGTCGTCGTCGATGAATATGCGGTACTCCGGCACGTAGCATCGATCGCGAATCCGGTCCAGCACTCCCAGATGGTCCAATACGCGGATTCCATTGGGTGTCAGAATGACACCCGATGGTATGGCTCCGGACACCTCCGGGCGAGCCTCAAAGACCGTGACGGGTATGCCTCTGAGCGTGAGGTCTAGAGCCAAAGCACATCCCTATTCATGTGTCAGGAGCCGAGACATGTTGCCAGTCGAGCGCGCAGAGGGCCTACGAACGCCTAGACCAGCACCAACAATGGCCACGTTGTCGAGATAGTCGCTAGGCATTGTGTTTCTTTGTCTTGAGGAATGGATTCGTTGTCCGATGTGATATGTGCAACTTCTTAGTCCAGGACAAAGAATTGGAGTATCGGAGAGCTGGACCGAGCATCTGCAGTTTTGCTCCGATGTTCTAGACCTTCGTCAACCAGACCGCATTTGTGTATTCCACAATTATAAAGATTGCCCAGAGTCTCAAAACCTGTCGCAGTGGTGACAGGTCAAAGTGAAACCGGAAGCTGTAGTCGAACCACTTGCTTTTTGCTGACGTAACCCTGGTTGTTCGGGTATCGAGCGAGCTTAGACCCGCTTTGCCGGCACCGAGCTCTTCGGACAACGGTATGCTTGATGTGTATTCCTGCTCCATCCTGAAGGTCCAGTGTTAAACTTTCTCAACAAATCTGGACGAGGGACCGAAACAGGAGCGTAGAACGGTGGTGAATCAATGCTGATTTTCGGACGATCAGATGACAGCCGAGTTCCCGAGGAAACGCTGTCTGGATGCTTAAAGAAAGGATTGCCAGTCGCTATGGCAAAACACCCTCAGATTGGCGAATGGTATCGTTCAGCCGGCGCAGGTGGACAGAAGGACTGTCGCTAGGAAGTGTAATCCATCGACCTTGGGAGAAAACCACGCGAGCAACAGTCCATCATCGCCAGTCCATGGCCAATCGAGGGCAGCTTCGACAACTGAGAAGCTGACCCGGCCGATATTGCTTGCATGCCACCAGAGCGTTTTGAGAAGAGAGTCGTGGGCTTGATAGCGGTGATCAAGGACGTTCCAAAAGTTGAGTTCAGGCACTTTGCTCTCTATCATCGGGAGTGTCTCGCATTGCCGCGTGCAGAAAGTCGATCGAGCCCTGGAGTTCATCTGTGCCTCTCCGTGCTTGTCGCGTCGACTCCAAGGCCGACTTGCTCAAATCTGGTGGGCATTGACGATGGTCGCATATATGCACGCGCGCGCAGTGTTGTATCGCGTGTTCTCGCATGTGCGAATGAAATGTGTTCGATGGCATGAGAGTCGCAAGGAGGTGAGGTGCAAGAATCGCGTGTCACGATATTTAGGCTGTTCGTGCCAGCTGTCGTCAGGCTTCCTCGAGGCAGGGGTCCGCCAATAATTCATATGAACGAGGGGACTGCCTTCTTACAACGACATGCACCATTCCACTCTCCTCCTGACCGCCGCCATGAGTCGTCAGTCATAGACCTCCCCTCCACCACCAACACCGGACATGCGCCAATAGGTCCGCCCACCACTCACTGTCGCTCATTCTACTCCTCCCTCACCACCGCCATGCTCCTCTTCTCCGTCCTGGCACTCGTCTGCCTCCTCCCTCTCCTCGCCCTCGCCGCCGAAGACTACTACACCCTCCTCGGCGTCGACAAATCCGCCTCCGAACGCGACCTCAAAAAATCCTACCGCCGCCTGTCCAAAAAATACCACCCGGACAAAAACCCCAACAATGAAACCGCCGCCAAAAAATTCGTCGAAGTCTCTGAAGCGTACGAAACTCTCTCCGACAAAGAACTCCGCCGTATTTACGACACCCATGGCGCGGAAGGCGTTAAACAACATAAAGAGCGGGGAGCGGGAGGTGGAGGTGGCCGTAACCCATTCGACATGTTTAGTCAATTCTTCGGCGGTGGGGGACATTTCCACGGTTCTGGACAACGTCGAGGACCGAATATGGAGGTGCGGGTTGATACACCGTTGAGGGACTTCTACACAGGCGCGGATCATGAGTTTTCGGTGGAGAAGCAGGTCATCTGTGAGAAGTGCGAGGGTTCCGGCTCGGCGGACGGAGAGCGCGATACGTGTGGGAAATGTCGAGGTCAAGGGATTATTATTCAGAAACAGCAGCTCATGCCGGGGATTTACCAGCAAGTGCAGATGCAGTGCGACGCGTGTGGTGGGAAGGGAAGCACGGTTAGACATAAATGCCCGCATTGTCATGGTGAGCGGGTGTTGAGGTCGCAAGAGCAGTTTGATCTGTCCGTGGAGAAGGGTATGCCGAGAGGTACACGGGTGGCGTATGAGAATGAGGGAGATGAGAGTCCCGACTGGGCGGCGGGAGACTTGCTGGTTTCGATTCATGAGCAGACGCCGAAAGTTGCGGACGATGAGAAGCACAGGACAGATGGGACATTCTTCCGACGGAAAGATCGGAACCTTTTTTGGCGGGAGGTACTCTCGCTACGGGAAGCGTGGATGGGCGACTGGACGAGAAATCTCACCCATCTCGACGGCCATGTGGTGCAGCTATCGCGAAAGCAGGGCGAAGTCGTGCAGCCTGGGACAGTGGACGTGATTCCTGGCGAAGGAATGCCAGTGTGGAAAGGCGGCGGCGAGCAGTATGAAGAAAGAGCGAGGGCGTCCGGAGCGGTCGAGAAGGACGATGGATACCTGTATGGCGCGCTGCATGTCGAGTATGTGGTCGTTCTGCCGGATCAGATGGATAGCGGTATGGAGAAGGAGTTTCGGAGTACGTGGGATAAGTGGCGGAAGAAGAGCGGCGTGGATTTGCATAAAGACAGTGGCCGACCGGCGCCGGTGATGCATGATGAGTTGTAAGATGGGAGGGGTGAGGAGGCATGTATCAACAGACGTGGCCGGGGTAGAGGAACAGAAGAGAAGACTTGTTATTCTTCCCAAGCATGCTTCCCATTATTGACGTTGTTGCTCCCAGTCCTCCCAGTCATCACGCAACTCCAAACGCCTCCATCTCGATCGCAGAAGAAAGAACATCCCAAGATCACATCAATTCCATCGCCATCCTCTCCCGAATCACCTCCCTCCTCCTTCTCATCTCTCGAGCCTTTTGCGCCTCGTCGTCTTTGGGCATGGAGTCCTTCGCTCGTTGTTCAAACAAGCGGAATCTTTGCGCTACATTGTAGGATGCGATTGTGCCGTGGGTGAATCTACTCGGAAATGGTTAGCTGTAGGTCATGGACCAGATGGACGAAGAGGAGAAGGCCTTACGTTCGATGGTCGGCTGTGACCATGTATACGATGCTCACTGGGAGTGCGGCGAGGCCCGTTAAGGTGAGGAGGGTTAAGGGTTGGATGCTCATTGTGGTTGGGTTTGTGTTTGTTGGTGTTGAGGTCGTCAGTAGGGTTGGATCGTCTCAAGTTTGTTGCTTGGTGGATAGTACTCGTTCGATTATGTGTTTGAGTTGATGCTGGAGACCAACAAGACTTCCACGGGCACTGTTATATACACATTTCTTCCAGCCGGCTTCGCCCTCGAGTTCGTCTCCCGTACATCTGGGCTGGTGTTTGTAGCGAGCCATATCAGGAGACACAGAGCGTGACTGTCTACAGTTCGCAGGCGCGCTGCACTGTAGGAATGTTGTTCGCTTGTTGTGAAGCCGTACAGCGGCGAGGTCCGCGAGGCATTTCAATCTGCTTCGCGACGCCGTGAGAGAAGTGGTGTGATATCTCTGACCATACTCCCAAATATTTGGCAAAGCTATTTACTCGACTTCTACAATTTTGCAATTCATTGCCATCTTGCCCAACTCCCTCGTCAAGCTACATCCTCTCGTCTTCGGCGGTCTTGGATGTTGATCTGCCATTTTTGCTCGCACGAGGGTTTGGGCGTCTTGCTATAGATCAGTCCACGCTTGTATCGGAGAGAGTTGTACCGTACTGTGGCTGTCCAGAGACGCGATTGACAAGAACTGTGGAAGGCTGAATGTTTCTACTCTACCTTGCTGCTGTATCCGCGAAGGCTCTTCTGTAGTGGAGCAAGCATCACACCTTTGTGAAGAGTGAGATTCTCATCACGCCAGTGGTCGAGTTTGTGCCGGGTAGAACTATTGGGTTGCAACGGTCCAGGCGGGCGTTCAGACTTCCAACGTCCGGACGTCAAAGCCGGCGGACCTTCGCGGCGATGCAGTGACTGTGACTGTGAAACAGCAGCCTGCATCCATTGAAGAAGAGAGACAGGGAACGGCATGTCTTTTTCCCTGCCTTGGGAACCTTGGGGAGGCAGTGCCGGATGAGATGTCGACGGGATCTTGACTCGAGCATCCGAGCCGATCTTTGTGTATCAGTAGACAGGAATATGCATCTGACAGGCAGTGGATGTTTGAATTCTTCGTCGCGGGATGGACTTCCAGACGGAACAGTCTCGTTGGCAGCGACGTCAACACGATCGACACTCCCATCCGCGTGGCTGACCAGGACGCCCCAGTAAATCTGTCAGGAACGGCTTGTGACTCTTGTGTGAAAAAGGTCACACCGCATATTCGGTGGTGAACAACACACTGCACAGATTGCGGACGAACCGCCTGCCGCGATAAGCGTCACACCGCATATTCTTCTTCTTTCCTGCCCTTGCTGTCCGAAGAACTGCCCTCGACGACAGTGGGGCGGAAACCAGGATCCAGGGCAGTCTTAATCGCGGTGAGAGTGAGACTGAGCATTATCTTCGGACATCCGCCGTACATTGGTGCACGGAAAATCCAGAATCGAGATAGCGATACCCTGCGTGCCAGCGTGGAGTCCAGGAAGGAGGTCGTCGCCCATCTCACACCGCTTATCGTATCGTATCGTTGCTTTGCTTCACCGCAGGTTTACGGTACCTACGTAGCTTTCAGCCCGGTATGCCGGTAGATTTTATTCCTTAGGGCGTAGTCTAGTACCCCGACGTCGTGGGAATCAGGGATCTTTTCCTCTCCCTGGGCGATCTGATCTTTTCCTTCTTGCGATATATAGACCAAGAGGCGTCCGTCGGTGGTGCGACCTGGAACAGCCGGAGTTGTTTTGTTTTGTGTGTGAAAGAGAAGGTGGATCTTTGGCCCAGACGAAACACCCGGAAGACGACGATCTGACTTGTGAGCGATTCGAAACACGTCCGGAAGATACTCCCCGGTTTTTCCTGGTGAAACGTGACAGGTGGGAGAACATATACCTCGACGAGAAGGAAAAAATCATTGAAGAAGGCGGACTTCTTTACTACATTCACACAACTCGATGCATTCAACGATGGACTCAACAATGGACTCAACGTTGAACTCCTTCACAATGGACTCCTCCGCGATATACTCCTCCCCGATGCCCTCCTCGACGACGGACTCCTCCACAATGGACTCCTCAACAACACCCTCCTCACCACCCACTCGCGCCACCCTCACCGGCCTACCAGCGGAACTCCGCCTCCTGATCTTCCACCACGCCATGTCCAACTCCGTCGTCCACATCCGACCCAGTGCTCCCTCCAAACCCCCCACCACATCCATCTGGTCCATCCTCCACCTCAACCAATCCACCCGCAACGAACTCCTCCCCCTCTTCTTCTCCGCCATAACCTTCCACCTCCGCGAAGACCTCACCCCTTCCAACCTGAAATCCTGGCTCGCTCTCCTCGAGCCACAGAGCATAGCGGAAATGAAGAATGTGACCATCCATGCGAAGAGGATCTGTACCGGACGCTGGCCACAGTCACCAGGATCGTACGTTCTTCCCAGCTTTCTGCAGTCACCATACGCTAAACTCTACCCCAGCCCGACCACAACCTGCACGAGGACTACGTCCTACCACGCCGACAACCGCGCCGCGCAACTCGCCGATCTGGCGGAAATCAATGCGATGAGTCCCGGGAGTGGCTATCGACCGAGTATGTTTTACAACTTCGCGCAGCAGCTGTGTTCGGTGGGAGCGCCGACGTGTATGCGGAGGACGATGAAGGCATTGGAAGAAGGGGGCTGTGAGGAGTGGTATTTGCAGGGAGGGGAGGGACTGACGAAGGAGAGGGTGGTGGAGTGGTGGGTGGCGATGAATCGGGATTATCTGCTGATGGAGGAGGGGGAGGGGAGGGAGGTGTAGAGGGCCAATCCACGCGCTGGTATCGAGTTCGTCTGAGTCTGCATACCGTCCACTGCGCTGGAAGCGCTGTGATGGTCCCATCTACCGCGAACCTCCAGGTCTTTTGCCAGCGGCTACCGCGCGCTTGTCCGAAATATTCCAATCAGGAACCGAACAACGAGGTCCACTTAAACCCTCCCTCCCATCTCTCTGCTGTGGAACACGGCATCCCACGCCCAACCTTTTCCATCCCATCCCACGGACCCCGACATGAACCGCGGTTCTCAACATGCAGCCGGCCGCTTTCTCGAACGATGCATGCTGTGCTGCAAGCTCCTGAGTCGGCCGGATATGCTGTGTCACTGGTTTTTCTCGCTCCCTGGCGTCCGGCTGAGAGGTATATGCTTCGAGCTCTTGGGAGATTGAGCAGCATGGTCGAACTATGGCAGAAGTAAGGTGTGTTCGTGTTCAAGTCCAATAGAATCTCATGATCTTCATAATCGTATATTCCTGTCTGCCAGCTTAACCATATCGTCCATACCGTCCATACCCCTTCCATCCCTCCCTCCTGCTGATGATCTCTGTCGTCCAATGTCCCATCTATACAACACCCGCTAAAACGCTCATCAAAATTCCCAAACCCATCAATCCTTTCTATCGAACACACTCAAACAAACCTCCTCCCACTCCCACCATCATCCGGACTCGGCCGTCGAACGGGTTGATCATACATCCCCTCCTCCCCATCATCATCATCATCATCACTCAATTCATCCCTCCTCCTCCTCCTCCCATGCGCAACAGGTCGACCGCCACTCACAATCTCCGGACTACCCTCACTCCCCCTCTGCGTGACCCTGTCCCACTCATCGCTACTCCTCTCATCCTCCTCCCCAATCCCATCTCCCGCTGCGCCTACAACACTGCCGCCAGTATGAGACGGCGGTACCATGGCATCTCTCGAGTCGCCATGCACAAGACCTAGTCTCTCCTCCTCCGTCGTACCGGAAGAATTCGCACCGGGATAATTCCCAAGTCGACTCGCTGGTCGTCGACTCACGAATGACAATGCACCTCTCGAAAGTGGTCGGTCGGCGTCGCTTTCGCCTCGATTGCGGGAGAAGACGTTTTGGAAGGAGAATTGTCGGCGGGCTTGGTTTTCCCCGCTAGAGACGTGAGGTGGTGGGCGGGGAGGCGCGAGACTGTTGCTGCTGGAGGATTCCGGTCGGTCTGGTCCCGCCCATTGTACATGTCCTGAGGTGCCGGGCGAGCGGTAAGAGGTGTCTTCTTCCGTGGAAACGATATGTGACTTTTGCATGCCGGATGGGAGACGCAGGCTGTGGTCTCCCGACTTTAGGTTGTCTGAGGGAACGTTATCGAGTGGAACGGGACTGTGACCTCGATTCCGTGTGCGTTGGGTCAAGTTTCGGCCGATGCGACCGAAGAAACCGGGGTGGACTTCGCTGTCCGGTTCGCTGACATTCTCATCATCTTCCGTTGGGAACTGCGACATTCCGAGTGGAGGGTGTACTGTTTTCCGTCTGACGATCGATCCGCTGCCTCCCACTGATGATACGGTCTTCCTCCTTCGCAAACCATCCCATTCGACTTGCTCGCCTTCTCCAATCGGCTCCATTCTGTCTTCATGTATCCGGTGTATCTCTTCTGCTTCGCGCTTGCTGCGGACTTTGCTGCTCATCGCGCGGAGTATGCCTGCACCACCGCGAATCGCATCGGCGCGAGGTTCATATTCTGGCTCTTGCACTTCGGCGACGGTCCGCATTTGATCGAGATCGCCCGAGAAGACCTTCGAGTCGGGAACATCTTTGGCGGATTTGGCGAGTTGGAGGAGGACGACGCCGGAGCAGATTGTGAGGAAGCCGAAGACGACGTTGATGATTTGGGTGGATGTGCCGTGGAAGCCGCGGAAGAGGACGGCCGAGGTGATGATCGTGGAGGAGGTGAAGAAGACGTAGTATGTCGGCGTGACGAGGGCGGCGTTGAAGATGTTGAGGGCTTTCTGGAGGAGGAGTCAGCGTGTGGAAAAGAGGGTGCAAGATGACCACCCACATTCAGATAGATGATCTCGGTTAGGAGTGTGCAGATGACAAACACCAGCAGGACGTAGGTGAACCACTTGTTGAATTGCGCCTGTCCACCGATCTGAGCAATGATCGCAGCACCCAAACCTTGCGTAGCCACGACAGACAGACCTCCAATCAGACTGCAAATCGTGAGGTAGACCATCATGCTCTTCTTGCCATACCGTGGAGCGACCCACCAAGCGACAAAAGCACATCCAATGATGATCAATCCAGCAAAGACGAGAAAGCCCGGTGCGATCACATAGTGCTGCATTTCCTGGATATTCGACACGGCAGACTGCTCCGGAGCGTTGAGAGCAATGAGGACCGACCCAATAATGCAGAGGAAGCAAGAAACCCATCCCACAAAGGACAATCGCTCCTTGAGAAAGTACCAACTCAACACAGTCGTCACCACGACGGACAGCGCTCCCAAAGGTGTAACCAATATGGCATCGACAAACATGTACGCGGCGAAATTGCAGATCTCGCCCACAATCATGAGAGTCATCCCGGACCACCACCACAGATTCTTGAGGTATCCATATCCTTCTCCCGCCTCTTCATTGTACTTGACGTTCGCTTTGAGGAGACCAATCTTCTTGACGACGAAAGAGACGCCGATGAACAGGCCTGAGGCGACGGCGAGGAGGATGCCGATGAGTTTGTAGGAAGCAGGACGCTCGGACTTGTCGGCGGCGGAGGATGAGGTTGCGCTGGCGGTGGAGGATGCGGAGGTCGCTGAGGGTGATGTGCTGGTGGGAGAGGCCGTCTCGGAAGCGACTTGGCGGGCGACGAGATGCGCCGCGTGGAAGAGCAGTTGACCGGCGGCGTCCATTGGAGGGAGGGGAGTGGGAGGTGTATTGGCGGGTGAAGTGAATGTGGGAGCATGCGTGAGGAGTCGTTGGAGGATCAGCTCGAAGGAGCAGTAAAGGTGGAAGAATCAGGTAATAAGAGAAGGCCCAGATGCCTCTTCGGTTGGTTGGTTGAGGACGACGACTGGATTGAGGCTGAGGCGAGAGGAAGTACGCGGTCTCTCATCTACTCCTCATCGTGGACAAGAAACAGGTAAAGACAGTAGGAGAAGGATATGGCAGAGTCGTATGTCGTTGAAAGATGGAGAGAGTTGATCGTTTTCAGTTACAACGGTCTCTTGCGAAGGATAAATAAACAATGACGCTTGACTCTTGTCCCCTCCTCTCGCCTTGGTTCATCCCAGAAAGAAAGAAGAACGACTCCAGGAAAAGTTGACGCCTGAATTCTGAGGCATCAATCAATTCCGTCTTGCTTCCCCTCCACGACTCCGCTCTCTCCCACCCAATCAACCTCACCTCACTCGTCGACCCTCCGACAGCATCAATCATGGCGGTGGATGCACTCAATCCCTCTCCTCCCCACGGAAGCATCTACTCCGCCGCCTCAGTCGAGGAGATCCGCGCCGCTCTTCAGGACCTCTCCCACCGAGAAGCATCCGTGACATCCCGTCTGGACAATCTACTGGCATCACAAAAGGACCTCTCCCGTCAATTGAACCGTCTAGACCTCGCCCGCACCCAACTTGGCTCATCAGTAATTGCCACTCGTGCCATCAGCAATGGCATGCTCGATACCGCCGCTTCCACAGCCAGCCGCATCTCCAACGCCGTGAAGAAACTCGATCAGGAGCAGCTCGCCGTCAAATCCACCCTCGAAGTCGTCGAGCAGGTCGCAGATCTCAAATCATGTGTTCTCGGCGTGCATGGCTCTATGGGTGCTCCTCAAGATTGGGAGACGGCTGCCACGTATCTTCATCGAGCCAGTCAGATCCCGGATTCGGTCATCGAGGGTGCATTTGCCGAGGAGATTGTGCCTACCGCGGAAGTACCTGATCCTCCCCGACAGACTCTGAACAGCGCTGCGGAAAGTCTTTGCGGTCTGTTTCTGAGAGAATTCGAAAAGGCAGCTCGTGAGGGCGATGGCTCCAAAGTCACCCGCTTCTTCAAACTCTTCCCTCTCATCGGCCGCCGTGATGTCGGATTGGATGCGTACGGAAGATACGTATGTGGTGGCATCGCCTCTCGTGCCCGCAATAACATGTCCTCGACTCAACCAAAAGATGGCATGTTCTACGCGGGTGCCTTGACCAAACTCTTCGAGCATATCGCTCAAATTGTGGACGGCCACGAACCACTGGTTGAACGTCACTATGGTCCTGGCAGCATGGTCAAAGTCATTGAGAGGATCCAAGTCGAAGCTGATGCTCAAGGTGGCCTCATACTGGACACCTGGGCCGAGGAACGAAGAGTCAGTCGCAAGCTCACCGATGTCAAGAGTTATCCTTTCAACTTCCTGGTTTCAAGCTTCCTGCCCACACAAAAGCCAAGCTCACATCTCCGCACTGGCTCTCCCGCTCCTGCAAGTGGTCGGGCGAGCGAAGACGAAAGTGTGGATATGAAGGAAGTCGATGCACTACTCAACGAAAGTGCCGTCATGCTAGGACGCTGGTCTCTGTACACTCGCTTCCTCGCCAGCAAGACTGCGCCAACTCAAGAAGACGACGCCAAACTGCACCTCCCGGCCTTCATCCTCCACAGCACATTGCAGAAACGAGTCAATGATCTCCTCATTGAACCATTCAACCTCATGGCTACCTTCTTCTTCCGACGATCAGTGGAGAAGTCCTTCCAGCAAGATGAAAGTCCAGCAGGAGACCTCACCCTCAGTCCAAACAAATCATTGAATTCCAACCCACCATTCATCACCTCCGCAGTGGACGACGTCATGTACATTGTCAACCAAGTCCTCCAACGAACTCTCTCAACATCACAACGCCCCATCGTCTCAAACGTCCTCCCCTCCATCGCACGAGTCCTAGGCTCCGACTTCTTCGGCATGATCCAACGAAAAATGCGCGACGAAAGCTACCCCAAAGCCGTCATCCAAGGCGCTCTCCCACCCGAAACCCTCATCCTCCAATTCCTTGTCCTCATCAACAACCTCGACGTCTCAACCGACTACGTCCACCGCATCGTCACTCAATGTCTCGGAGATAGCACGTCAACCACCCTCTCCGACTCCTTCCCCTTCGGCAACGAATCCACTCAAGTCCAAAAGTCCCTCCAAACCCTCTCCCAATCTTTCGCCGCCAAGACTTCTGACCTCATCACCGAAGCGCTCGAAGTCCTCCAAAAACAAGTCATGCGTCCTCGTCTTCGCCCGGTCCTCGTCGACACTTTCCGAGATGTAGACTACAACCTCTCCTCCTCCGAGATCAATCCTCGCGACGACCCCGACGACCCCCCTCAAGACGACCTCGTCCTCCAACGCTTTTCCCGCGGCTGGGCATCCTTCACCCTCCCCGTCAAACGCATCCTCACCCCTTCCCTCTACGACCGGCTCATGACCGGCGTACTCGCTTACCTCGCCGACCGGCTCGAGAAGAGAATGCTGTCCCTCCACGGCCGGGTCTCGGAACTCGGAGCCGTGAGGTTGGAGAGGGATATCGCGGGGATTGTGAATATCGCGGTTAAGGGGGCGAAGTGGGAGACTAGAGATGTGTTTTCGAGGTGTTTGCAGATGGGAATGGTGTTGAGTATGGAGGGGGAGGAGTGGGAGGAGGTTGGGAAGGGGGGTGATGAGGCGGTGGGGGTGAAGTGGGTGCTGACGGGGGAGGAGAGGAGGAAGGTTAGGGGTATTGTGGCGGGGAGGGAGGTATGATGCGATCGTCGATGCTTTGAGCTGTTGACAGCGTTGAGTGTCCACGGAATGTGGGATCATTCTTCTTGCAAACACGACGTCCCGTGTATATCGACGATTCGAACTCCTCCCGCCGCGAAGTCTGCGCCTGCGACGCCCCCCTCGAAACCGAATTCTTTACGTTTACCCGGAAATATTCGTCCTCGATCCGGGATGTTCAAACTGTTGTGACCGAGCTGCGGAGCGATGATCGATCTCCTCAGACAAGCGACTCTTGGTGCGTCTCGTGCCGTTACGAGGACATCCAGTTGGCAAGGATGGAGAACTTGTCTGGTGCTGAGGCGCTGCGCTGACGATGGACCATTTACGAGGGGCCAGGTTCGAAGGGCTAGAAAAGTGGTTCATCGAGAAAAGTGGGTCATCGAGAAAAGTGGGAACCAAGGAGGTCGGACGAAGACCTGAGCTGGAAGAAAATCGATAAGATCTGCAGAAGCACCGGACACCCTGCTACTAGAGCCCTCAAACCGTCCCTGCTATCGAACAATCACATCCAGGGTCCTGCTTGCACGAAACGTGCCTACTGCACCAATTGCGAGTCTCCCAGCACGAACTCCGGCCCAAAAAGCGTCGCAGACGTCTGGAAGCCAAATACAACCTCTCCACCCATCACTCGTCTTGCAGCCTCGACAGATGCCATTGCAACGAGATCGTATCCATTCGCCGTCTGTACCGAAGTGTTCTCGACCGTACCATCTTTCATCGTCACCGCCACCGCAGCATGATACGAATTCCGCTCTCTCTCCTCCGCCGTCGGACCGTCGGGCAAATCGTACAGATCTCCACTTGGGAAAGCAGTGCCGGAGACGTTTGCAGAAGTCCGGATATTGTCGATGTCGAAGAATTTGTGCATGGTGACCAAATCGGGGAGGGTTACTGGGAAACAGGGCACTAGTCCACGACCATCGTCGAAGTCGAGCTGGGTGGTCGCGCTGGTTTGGGCGGTCACCAACTTTCCTCCCTGCCGGTGCAAAGTCGGAGAAGCGGACCCTTGCGCGGCAGTAATGGCCGAACCACGAGACATCGATCCGGAAACGTGCAGTGCGAGATCGAGACTTTGCACGTCCGTGGGGGAGATGTTCTGCAAAGCGCGGCTTACGAGACACCCGAATAGCGCCACACTCCCGCCGCAGCCGGGAAGGATCATCGTTTTGGAGGCTTGAGCTGCGAGATCGCTTTGGTCTGCGAGGGAGTAGGTGTCCAGCTCGGCGGATGTGTCGAGGTAGTGCACACCGTTGCGAATGCAGGCTGCGATTAGAGGCGAGGCTGTGGCTGAGAAGGGACCGGCGCAGTTGAGCAGGACTGAGATGTCGGTCAGGTTGGCGGAGATGGTTGTGGGGTTGGTGAGGGAGAAGGGCCGGTGGGGGAAGTCTAGTATGGCAACGAGGGAGCGGAGCTTTTCGACGAAGCGGGCGACGAGGATGGCGGACAGACTCGTGGCTTTGGCTTGCTGCGAGGTCAGGGTGATGGTGTAGCCCGTGGCGCTGTAGATCATGAGTTTGGTCATGGTTGTGATCGGTTTGAAAGAGTACGTGGATTTTGCTTCTGGATGGGAAGGTTGAAGAAGAGGAGGCTGTTGTTGCGGTTCAGCGGGTCGTACTTATTCCTCCATCGACCGACCGCCGTTCACTCCACGCATTTGCAAGCAGAACGCATTTTCATCGGAGCAAACAAGCTCGACCGTCATCCCGTTCCGGAGGTGCTTACAGGTCAGGCACAGGCGTGCGACTGATGGCTTCATCTGGACGATTGCGGATGATCTCTTCCGGGCATGACAAACTGGACAGTGTTTGCTTACATTCGCGCGAGCCTGGAGTCGGGCATACATATATACCTTGTGATGCTAGCTATCGAGCAACTCTGGCACATACCAACTTCATCATCCTGGACTCAAATATACAGATACTTTCGACCGACATCCAATTCACATCCCTCACAATACCCACCAGCTTCACCATTCAATCCACTGAAATGGCCTCTCCAACTCCACCAAAGACCATCCACAACACGGCATACGCCGCCATCAACCCCCTCTCCCCCGCCCTCTCCTCCTTCGGCAAAAACATCCGCATCACAGGCGACGGTGGGCATGCTGACGGTCTCGCAGTCAAACTTCCGGCTTCGTTCATGGTGTGGGCTGCGAGTGGGGAAGGCGAAGTTTTGCAATGGGAAGAGTGTTTGGGCGGCTTGAGATGTGGATGAGCTGGAGGCTGAGGCTGAGGCGATGAGAGGCGATGAGAGGTTTACGCTGAGGTTGGTCGGTGAGTGGTGAGGTTGACCTCTTTGGCTCTCTCGGGTTGGAGAGAATGCTGATGTGTGTGGGTCTACTTCAGCGATCACGATGGAGTCATGGAGCCCTATCAATGGGGATGGAGAGTACAGGCATCTCTCCAATGACATTTGAATTCTTCAAAGTCGTCTGTGAGGGGAGGACTTGAACAGTGTGGTGCACCAATACAAGGAGTGCAGGATTCCTCAAGCTTGAAAACGCCGCTATACCATCACATATCTCGAAATCTGCCGCTGGATTACAAAAGCAAGCCGGCCGGCTGAACCAAATGCCTCATCGCTGCCACGAGCTCATTCTCAAGCGCTTCGGAAAGCTCATCGTCGCCATCTGCATCTCCATCTTCGGCGCCGGTTCATCGGAACCGAGTGTGGGCCTCCAGCTCTGTCAACGGATCAATCTGGCCACCCCCTGTCGGGAAAGACACGAACAATGCAGAGTCAGTCTTCTTGACTGCGCAGAAGTCCAGGTCCGCTCTTGACATCGTCACCTCATCCACCTGCGACGACAGCTTTCGACGATCGACCCTTTCACAAGCCAAATGCCGTGCACAACACATACAACACAGTCGAATACACGACGAAGTAGACCGCGCCGAAAGCCATCAGCGGGACGGCGAGAAGGAAAGCCCACATCGACCATCTCTTAACACCAACTTCGTGCCAAGGTCCTCGCCAGCACACTTTCGCGAAATACCTGAGCTTCTGCAAGACTTGTATAGCGGGATCGCGTAGAAAGTCGGCTGATCTCCCGCCGGCGCGCGCCCAGCCATGAGCGAATATCTTCATCGAAGCGAGCATTTCGTGCTCTGCCAGTAGGAGTGTCAATTCGCGCTCCAGTCGGGCGGGGTTTCTGATCAGCTTTCGCGCGCTGTCCATTCGTCGCTCTAGCTTCATCGATTCCCGCTTGGCGGTGCTCGAAGTCAAGGCGTCGAACCTCTTGGCTAGGAAGAGTCTGGTTTGGTGATCGGAGTGCAGCGTTCTTGTGGTTGAAAACGTGGAGGCCAGCGATTGTCCAGGATGGATCGATTGAAGTTGGAAATCGTGCAGGCCTTGACGTGCTGTCGTCGAGCTGATGCCCATGCGGGACCCGCAAGTGGTCGAACGGATGGCTTTCAGTCCGAGAAGAGACATTTTGACAGGAAGTTGATGTCTGGTTGTTCGATGTTGGAGGTTGCTGTTGCTTTGGAAGTCGAGGTGACTGCCCAGTCTGCCCTTGCTTCAACTCAAAAAGTGGAACCTTCGGCGCATGGGTTTGTTCGTGTAACCACCACGACAGGCGCTCGAGACGAGGTCGCTTCAAGAGACGAGGACATGTGGTACACAGCAATTGGGTCCTGCGTGCGTTGAGATTGGAAAGCTCCAACGACAATGCACCGTTTTCAAAGGGGGTGGTTCTCAAAGAGGGTGGAGCCATTGCTGCATTTGGGTCCTCTTCGTCCAGACATTGCTTCGTGGACAGACTATGTGCTGCATCTTCGCTCTGCTCTGCTCCTGGGTCTACAGGGCACAAAACTGTCTGACCCGACATTGTTCCGTCTTGGGTGGTTCCAAGTCTCCGTAGGGACCGCCAACTGGCAGCACATCTGGCTCATGACAGCAGACTCGACGCAATGGCTCTCAGTGCACGAAGTCGACCTCAATCTTGGACGGATCCACTGTCGCGGGATTGCGACTCTCCTCCGGAATGTCTGCACATCCTTCAGCTGGAACAGCCTTCCCCTGGACTGGACGTTTGTAAGCCTTCTCATGAACTGGACATCTGTAAACCCTCCCGTCATGAACGACTGCTCCATCGGGCAGTCCCCACTTCAACGGAGATCGAAACCCCAACATCTGTACCATCTGGTCCAACGCCCACAACATCACCCACCACCCCAAAAGCCTCGCATGCCAGAGGATGAACGGCCGTGTCACGAATGTGACCATATGGATTCGTTTCGCCATCGTAACCTCCTCCCACGGACCTCGCATACACAGCCGTATGTAGTACCACGCCGCGCGGTACGTTCTGATGATGACCTTCAGGGAGTCCTTCTCTTGCTCGACTACGTCCAGTGCCTCCCAGACAGCGCGCTCTGCCATGAGGCGTGCCATTTCCCGCTCGAGTCTGTTGGGATCTTTGATTATCCGTCGCGCTCTCATGAACTCCGAGTCCCACTTGTTCATGGTCTCGATGTGCTCCAGTGAGGGCTTGTAGATCTCACGTGGGCCCAGGACGAGCCACTTTGGGCTGTTGCTGTTCTTGATATTGCCGTAGTCATTTCTCTGCTCTTTCAGGGTACGAGTTGTCGAGAAGGCGGAGCGAGTCGGTGATGCTGGAAATCTGCGGGACCCATGGAGACCGAAAGTTCCGCTCGTCGCTGGAGTTGCTGGTCTGGCTGCCAGAGATACTGAGGTCGCGATCCGTCTCGAGACGGGCATTGCGGAGGGCATGATGGTGAGAGCTGAAGACCGCCATGGTGCAGCGATGTTCACAACTCGAGGTCGCAGTTGCACGTCGAAGCGCTCGGGATACCACCGTGTTTGATCTGCTGCAAGGATCACGATGGAGGTGGCAGGGGTTTTGCTGCATCTCGGATCGTTTGAACATTGGTCACAGGAGGGGAGACAATCTTTATGCGCAAGTCGGTTCTTTGCGTCGCACTACGGCCTCGCCATGCTGATATTGGTGCCCTGCTGCTTAGTATGCACATTTCAATCTGCTAGGTGTGTGTAGCACACTTAACTGAGGTGGGATTCAGGAGGCATTGTACAAGTCCACAACGAGTCCCAATACCACAATCCTTCGGATATTATGTAGTACCACGCCAACGGACAGTGAGGTCCAAAGAGATCTCGTTGGTTCCGAACTCAGATTCTTTCATCGGACACACGGCTCCCTCATCGACAATACGACTGTTCATAACAACCTTTCATGCTCAGATCTAGAGCGCCGTCCGGACCACAAGCACCGCGAGCCAGCCCACCACATACAATGCACCAGCAATGAACAGCGGCAAGGTGATCATCGCCAAGGTCCACCTCCTACTGCCGACCTCGTTCCAAGGTCCTTCGATAAAGCATAGCTTCAGAAAGTACATGTGCGTTCGCACGACCTTCGACAGAGCCGCACCGAGAACCTCCAAACTGTTGGCGCGCGCAGCCTGATATGTGGCATGTGAGGCTTCTTGGATTGCTCCAAGGACGTCGCGCTCCGCAAGCAACCGTATCATTTCCCGCTCCAGCTTGGCAGGGTCCTTGATCGTGTTCCTCGCGTGAAATAGGCGCTCTTCGTTGATTCTTATCTCTGTCCCGACGAGCTTCGAGTTCTTGAGATCCTGCCTGAAGATTCGTCGGGTTAAGTCATCGTAATTTGGCCTATTCCCGCGTCTCTGCTGGTGAGAAAGCAATGGACGACCCGTCGAAATCGTGGCGGCTATGAGCAGTCCGTGTGGAAGTACTCTGAGCGGACATGTATACTGTCGATAGCTTGGGCGTGCAATCATCGAAGTTCTGCTCAGGCATGGTCCAAGGGCGGAGGACCGCATGGCATTCAGACCGATTTGTGACATCCTGTGGGCAAAGATTCGAGCATCTGGGAGTTGTAGGAGGAACGAGGAGCTGCATCGAAGTAATACCGAGGACGAAGACTCGCGCTTCTTATTGAGTGGGCCCAGTCTGTCGTGCATTGGCGCGATTCCCGCGACAAGATCGCAATCGGCAGGGGTACGGTCTCCACCAAAGTACGCACAGATCTCGCGACGTCAAGAATGTCGGTACGACGATATCTGGATAAAACTACCATCGAGGCATGCATGAGCTTAAAGACAATTACGCCACATCCTCCAGTCTCCCATGGTTCCAACCAGCTGCATTGATGGTCGAAGTCGCTTTCATAACCCAGACACGGTCCGAAAGACAAGGCTTCCAAGCTGGAACGCTGCATGTAATCCTACGTAAAACGCTGCGTACAAGCTGCCGCCAACGAGAACTTTGAATGCCAAAACCTTGAGCACCATGTTTCACATTCTAGAACCAATCTCGTTCCAAGGTCCTCTGAAGTATATCTCCACGAAGTGATCCGCAGCCCTGCTGTTACTTGACAGAGTCACGCCAGCGTGGTCTGTTTTTGACGTTGATATAAGCCACCGCTCTACAAGCAGTCGCCCTTCTTCCCGGCCCAAAGCATAGCGGTCTTTGATTATGTTTCGTGCATAATAGAGGCGTTGGTCTAGCTTCTTCAACCGTGCCTCCTGCTCGCCCCTGGACCTAAGCTCATGCTTCAAGTTGTGGTTCTAATGTTCCGAAGGCAATGGCTTTGTCGTTGCGGAAGCTACTGCTGGAGACTGTTCACGCCGTGGAGGTGCGTGACGCCGGCATGCTTGTTGGCGATAGCTGCGTCGTGCGGAAGTCGATGCTCTGGTTAATCGGGAAGCCAGCGTCAAAGAAGGCGTGAAGCGGATTCCAATGAGTCCGAAGAATAACATAGCGGAAGTGTTAGGTGGAAGCTTTTGCCATGGCAAGGACGAAGAAGTATCAGGCGGAGGAATCATCTCTTGCTTCCGACAAAGTGGGACCTTCGCATGAGTCTTGCATGTTGGAGCAAGTATTCCCAACGGAGATCAAGCAGTGGGCAGTCCTCCTCCGTATCTTCTGCGGACATCGAACTCGATGCTTATTTGCTTGAGGATGGCCCGAGGAACCGTCGTATGGATTCATTGTAGCGATCGAGCTCCCTCCAAACAGTGGCTGCCGCCGCGGGTGTGAAAGTCGTCTGTCTTGCCTTCCTCTGGTCCCGAAGGTCGCGTGCTGATCACCTTGTTGACTGTTGTCCGCGGCGGGGACTTCGAATCGAAGATCTCAATTCACAACAACATTTCTATCATCCGGAACGCGATCGATAAAATGTAGTAGACAACAGCAATCATAGCGAATGGTGCCGCGACAATGAATCCGACATGAACCTTTCTGAACAAGTTGATATGTCTCCAGTGCTGTGCACACAGCTTAACATAGTACTATAATCTGGCGTCAGAGTGATCGATTGCTCTTGACACGACCTGCTGGGTAAGAGCGGCAAAGCTCTTAGTGTGGCTTACAGCATGTCTGCGCACTACTGACAGCGTCTCCACTGGTGTCATCTGGAATCGCTCCGTTATTCCTGATTCCAACATTTCACGCTCCGCCAAAAGCAGCGCGATCTCGTGTTCTTGCTTCTCCGGGTCTTTGATCGTGTTTCTTGTCATCTCAACCTCTGTCTCCCACACTTTCATGGCCTGGTCATGGAACCAAGGTTTCCATTTGTCCTTCTCTTCTCGACGAAGTCCGGTCGTGGAGAAGCCAGAGACACGCCACGGACGGAGTGCTGACTTGAAGGCTCCACGGGAAGCTGCAAATAAGGCTGGGCTCGTTGGTGGGCGTGCTGCGATGAAGCCATGGGTTCCGGCTGCGAGGCTCCTTGGAATTGCAGCATGTCTATAGGCGAGCGCGAACGATGCCATGCTGTCGAGGCGGGTTGAGCAGTGCAGAAAGACGTGATGCAGAAGATCGAGTAGCAATAGCGGGTTGACGATTTGCAAGTCTCTCGGCCGTTGCGGGAATCCGACCACCCCTGTCAGAGACGGATCACTCCCCTGCTTCTCGGATCAATATATACACGAATGATGCGATCACGGTCAGGGTGATATCGTAGGAGCAAGTAAAGTCATGGCGAACATTCCGATCATTGCAAGCCTTGCTGTTCAAATCCCTACAGGTATGTAGACCATCTTCAATCGTACTCGCCATGGTGTTGCAACTGACTGCTTAGGCTACAAGGTCAACGAATCAGCTCAAAGATGCCACACACAATCTATCGACGATGACCCGGAGCGTCGAGCAACATCTCGAAGAAGAGTGCAGTAGCATTGAGAAGGCGCGAAATCTCAACCCGAGAATCGATGCTCTGCGATGTGGAGATTTTTCGAAGCTACAGCATTCGTATCATTGATGACCAATACCCAAGACTTCTTGTCTGCCATCAGAAAACTGTGATGACTGCATGGGTATGCTGTCGTGTACCTCATAGACCCAGTGCGGAGAGCAGTACGTGCCCCATCCATCCCACTCCTGCGAGTACCGTGCATGCCCCTACCACGAACGTCGTCATAATTATCGCAATGCTTGTGCGTAAAGCCGAGCTGTAGAGGCTGAGATCTCCCTGAGGTGCTTCCGCGCATAGCTTGTAGAAAATCCTCATCTTCTGAATCATTTGCGATATTCCTCGAGAAATGTCCGAGCTCGTTGTGGCTTGCATGGTCTTGTTCATTGTTCCAAAGAGATCGCGCACCGCGAACAGTCGCTCCATCTCCCGCTCCAATTGACGCGGATTTTTAATGTCACTTCGGGCGTCCTCGAATGCTCTGTCCAGATCTCTCATGGCCTGTCTTCCGATCCGTAATGGCGATTCTTCATGGCGTGGTTCTCGTGGAGGGATGCTTGGTTCGGGGTCTCCCTCATTGGCTGATCCGGAGTTGAAAGGCTTCTCCTTTCTCGAAAGCGCGGAGGGCGAGGTTGTGAATGTGGACGTCCATTTGTGGGACAACGTTTTCTGGCAGCGTCCGTACACCTGATCGCGGGCAGACGACGGGCGGTATGCCGAGCTCGTAGATAAAAGTCGTCTAGCTGCGAGGAATGCTGGATTTGTCGAGCCTCTGGCGTTGCGAATGGCGAGGAACATATTGTAGCTTCAATGGGCGTGGTGTGTCGTAACTCGCAAGTGTAGAGGAGAGAAGTCGAATAATTCAGACTCAAAAGTCTCATTCTCCCTTGCTTCTGGAGTGGATTTGCGCTGCATGAATCGTTTCACGTGGTGTAACATGAGGACGGTGAATACACAGCCGTTGTTGCTGTGTAGTCAACCACGAGTCCTCGCTGCAGGAGTGCTCATGTATTAGCGACGAGGCGAGATTTGGAGCCTATCGTGAATCACCATAACAGGCTGGCTGTACCCTGCTCTCAAGTATGTCTCTCTTCGCCAGCATTCAGAGCCGCTTTCTTGATGTCAATGTCTGTCTGGTCCGGACGTCTGGGGATCAAGAAACAGTACACCGCGTAGGTCGCACCAATCACAAACATGTAGTATGCTGGTAACAACACCATCACGGTTTTCTGGTATCGGGTGAGCTCCTCCCAGGGTCCCTGCAAGCATAGCTTGACGAAGCTCTTGACGTCCAAGGAAGCATGGTCAGTAACTACTCTAGCTAGGTGTCTCAACTCTAACAGGAGCACGCTCGAAGGCTTGAAGCGTCTTCGCCAGCCGCCCGCTTTTGATAGACTTACGCTGTATCTGCCCAATGCTCTGCATGCGCTCACTGGCGAGCCCAAGAATTTGTGTCTTGCAAATGATTCAAACATAGCGCGCTGTGTGCGTAGGCGGCGTATCGCGCGCTCCTGCTTGTGCGGGTCCATGATCCTGCTTTGAGCATCAAGCATTTCTCGCCTTCAAATTGAGATGGTCAAATCATCAAGTGCCGAGTCTTTGTCCTTCTGCTCTTCGAAATCTCGCTCTTTCGGGTTCCTCTGCGTCGAGAAGGCGAACGACTGTGTTCGATATCGGAAAGATCGGAAGGCACCTGAGCGGAGTCCATGCCTGGCAAAAGCGGATATGGAGGTCGTTGATAGTCCCGGTGCGGAAGAATACCACCGGACAACGCGAGCGGGCAGGGACGTGGTGGATGATCGAAGTGAACAGTACTGCTTGCGGCCTGCTGGGATGTCAAGACTATGCACAAGGTGTTGAATCACGGAAGCTGCCCGTGTCTCGCTAAAAGGGGTTTTCTACGCAAGCCATGATCCATGCGCCTCGAGGTGACAAGGATCTCAAACGCCGAAACATTCGTGACAACAACCAAGACATACCAGGGGCCCCATACCATGAGGAGATTTTCCGGAACTGATGAACCTCCCCGACCACAATGAAAACTCCAGGCCGCCCGTTGAAACAACATTGTGAGTGTGCATCAGTACAATCGAAAGCTACACAACATGATTCTATCTCTCTGCTTCACGGCACTACTTGCCACAGCTGTATCAGCAAGCGCAAAGGACTCCTCCAATCCCCGAACCATCTCTCTCGAAGCCAGGATCCCTTCCAATGCGACGGGAGTGGACTTTGACAACGGCCTGCTTCCCTTCAACCCGACTTCTGTCCATGGCAAGGACCAGACCTTTGCCGACGTCCTCCAGTTCCCCTTGGTACCACCTTCGCTCAACGACAGACCGACGGACAAAGCGGTCGAGGTGACCTTGAACGACAAGTCGATCTTCGCACCCTCTGCAACGAACGTTCAGACCGGATTTCGTCGCACTGAGCTGATCCCTACGAACAAGGACGCCTCAGCCACTGCCAGTACGGAAGGCCTTCAGAAATGGCATCTATCCATCAGACAAGATGACACAAGACCTCTGAACTTCTCGCACGAGTACTACTTCTTCTGGCTGGAGCGTGCAGACTACAGTAGCAACCCTTTCACATTGGGTACGGGAACTCTCTTCGGCGATGGCGACAACAAGACGTCGGCACAGGAAGCCGAGCAGTTATGGCTGCGATCATCGGACGCATCGAAGCAAGAGACGCTGTGGCAGGTCCCGTTCACAACTGGCGTCTGGCACAACGTGGCCATTCTTTTCGACTTCAACCAGAATTTGCTGCAGGTTGAATACAGCATTGACAACCAAGAGCCTGTTGCACAGACTGGAAAGGTCCCCAATGATCTGAGTGGAAATGGCCAATTTCACATTGGTCTTCTCAAGAAGCCGACAGGTCTGAACCTCACCGACATCACGAAGCAAGGCTTCCAAGAGAGCGGGATCGATGAAGGCATCGTATTCGGCGGTGCATTTGAAGAGTTGTGTGGCTGATGTCGGAGCAGTTGGTTGCCATGAACCGCGAGGGAAATTGGACCAAAGTAATTGCTGGCGTTGTATCTAAGCAACGTACTATATCATCCATGCTGTGGATTACTCACTACTCCACCGCCACGGTCAATTTGTCGATGCTGGTAGCTCTACTGCTACCACAGCCAACCAAACCATCCCTTCTGGCCGGAACTCTGCTGTTCGAGTGTCTCGCCTCTCTTCCACGTCGCCTTAGCCGTATCAAAGTTGGACAGCTTCTCAATCCTGTAGACAGACACGGTCAGCAGCTGCTCACGATGCATTGCACGTATGAGATCCGAGATGTACTCACGTTGGCCTGCCATATCTCCACTGCATTCCTCCTTCCAACCATAGCGGTAGGTTCACCACTGGGCGTGCGTGACCTGAGGGCGTCAGAAACATGCGGTTGCCTCGAAATATTTCACATCACTTACTGAATGAATCGAATCCCCACTTGCCGTGATATGCTCCCATCCCACTCTCGCCAACACCTCCAAACGGCGCTCCAGTTACACCATACTGAACAGCAAGGTCGTTGATGGAGACACCGCCCGAGGAAGTCTGGGCCAGAATGTTATCGATCTCAGGCTGGGAGTTGGAAAAGATATACAAAGCTAGAGGATCGGCCATCTTCGAGCCAGGAGCAAGAGTGGCCAACGCCGTGGGTAGATCGGCTTTGATGACAGGGATCAAAGGAGCGAAGAGTTCTCCGGCGGTGATGACTGGATCGTCGAGATTTACATCTGCAATGATCGTCGGGTGGATGAAGTTGCGAGAAGAATCATGTGGCCCAGTCGTGAGGATTCTGCCTTTTGTGGAGAAGAGGATGCTGTGAATTCGGTCGTAGTGGCCGGGTGAAATGATGCGTGCCAGCCAAGGGTTCTCTGCTTCTTCTTTGAGGAAATGCTCGAGCCAATGCTGGAGTCGGCCGACGAAAGCGTCGTATATTTCCGGATCGGCGATGATGTGGTTCACGTTCACGCCTGAAGAAGTGATGTTCAGTAAATGCTCCTGCCGTAAGAGGAAGAAAACCCACAGATTTGTCCCAAATTGGCAATTTTGAAGTTGGCGATACGTTTTGCGGCAAGATCGACGTTGGCGGACTTGCAGATTATGGCAGGCGCTTGTCCTCCCAGCTCGAGCACTGTTGGAGTGAGGTGCTTTGCAGCAGCCGTGGCGATGATCCGGCCGACTTTTGAGCCGCCGGTGTAGAAGATGTGATTCCACTTCCGCTCGAGGATGAGTCCCGTCTCTTTCGGACCACCGGTCGCGATGCGGATTGCAGAATTGTCCCTGATGACCGTCAGCGTCGTTGAGCTCAGATCTTCTTCATGCGAATAACTCACATGTACTTCGGCAGAAGTTCAACCATGAGTTCAGCTGTTGCTCCAGCCAATTCACTTGGCTTGAGCATCGCACAGTTGCCAGCCGCAATAGCAGGGCACAGTGGGCTCAGCAGGGTCATGATCGGAAAGTTCCATGCTCCAATGATCAGACAGCTGCGTTCGGAACATTAGCATGCTGCATGCAAAATCGTCAACCAAAGCTCAACTCACACGCCCAACGGATCTCTCCTCACCCAAGCTCCTCCCAGCCTTCCCATCAGAAACCCAGCACCTTCCGCCGCATGACCTCTCGCCCAGACATCGATGTTGTCCAGACACTCCTTGATGTCTTTCTTCACATCCGCAATATCATACATGCGAGCTTCTGCTTCAGTGCGGCCAAGATCAGCGTGAAGTGCTTCGCAGATCGCATCAGTATTGTCTACGATGAGCCACCAGAGCTGCTTGAGCTGCCATTTGCGCCAACGGATGTCTTTGGTCTTGTGGGTGGCATAGGTGGCATGGAGTGTATTGTATGCGGCTTCGAAGTCTGCTGTAGATGTGTACGCCTGGGAGCCTGTGCTGGTTGTCAATTGAGTCATGGTCGCTAATTGAAGACTGTGAGTATGCAGCGAAGGAGAGAAGTTGTGCCGAGAAATGGAATTGGCATCGCTCTATCGACTGGCACGGTATCTCTACTGCAGCGTGCGTGCTGTGTGCTGTGTCGACACCTCGGTGCGATTTCGTAGACATCTCGAAGATCCTTGCATAGCGGCCAGGGAGATGCTCCGAAATTCCGAATACACGCCGCGGCAGTCACCGCAGATGGCACGGCGTTTTTGCGAACACTCTTGATTCATGGTTTGCGAATTCATGTCGACCTCGCGTATGTCGCAATAGGACCAGTAATGCCATGTAGGGCTTCTCGTCATTCCCAAGCTCAAAGCTGGTGAGTACCGTAACGGGTACCGTTTCTCACGGTCCATTTGTTATGCCAGATCGTTTGAACTATCCTCTTCCTACCTTGAATCACCTCACCTCATTGAACTTCCTCAAGCGAACGGCGCAGGGCAGCAAATGCACGCTTTCGTCGTGACTCCAGCACCTGATGTACTACTTACGCGCGGTGCGGAGGATCTGCTGGCGTACAACATGCCGGCAGATTCAGCACGATCTGCCATGGACTCTCGAATCATGGCCTGTGCCAGGCTGGTCCGGCATTGACGAACGATCCCAGCATAATGCCCGCTCGGCTTCCACGATGTCTCAGCCCTGCAAGCCGCTGTTGAGGCTGTACCTCGTGGCGCGTGCGAGGCTGTGAAGCGCATTCGAGGGCAATGACTGGAATTGCGCAGGTCATAGCAGATCAGACTGTGGTAAAACGTAACTCACCCGAGAGCGTCCTTGTATTGAAGAGGCTGTAATGCGGGCGGAGCAACGAGTTCGAGTACCACGCTCCGTCGTCAAGTCGGCGTTTCAGCAGCTCAAAACGCCTCGATGCTGCCGTCTGCCAACCTTGGGACAAGGCCACGGACTTGTGAGCAGCGACGTATCAATTGCAGATTCCACATCCCTCGCGGGACGCTGTCGGCGTATTTGCGATTCCATGTTGGAACATACGATACAGTGGAAACGCCTTCGTCCATACATATCGTTTCGCTGACTGCTCTGTTTCTTTCCAAGATGTGCATTGCGATAAGCCATCGACGGATGGAGGTCGGGATTCCCAGTCATTTTCTGCCATTTCCCTTCCTTTCTTGTGTAGCTGGCCGAGTACATTTCAGGACTGAGCTCGAAACTGCCCTCGATTCCCTGCCTTGCTCGTGCTCTTGCTTGGCCATGACCATGTGCGTGCGTAAAATTGGGCGGATCGAGCGAGGAGAGGACTTGTCGGAGCTGAAGGTCTGTTGCTAATCGTCGTGGCCACAGAAAATCGGATCATTCCACTCGTTCTCGGCGCTCTCAGCGTGTAGCCTCGCGGCTGGCGAATCTGGTCCGCGATGCGTAATGTCGTCTGAGGGGAGGATCAAGCACCCTAGGATGTGCATGTTCGATGTCTTATCATCGTCGTGAGCAGCACTGCACGGTTGCATGGCAATCCTATATCGCAAGACTTTTGAAAGCTTGTGGTTTGATGTCGAGGAGAGTCAGAGTGGTAGCATGCGCGAAGCTGACTAAGTCCACGACACTGGAAGCCAAGATGGTCTGTAGATCGCATCTGCCCAAACCCTAACCCTAAGATGTCGAAAACATGCCACAACCACTACAACAGTGGCAATCAAAGGACATGTGTGGATCAGATAGTAGCACGAGTCTGGTGCGAGTTGACTGAAGTTGTGCACATTTCCTGGATGTGGATTGACCCAAACTATTAGACGAGACATGACAGCCAGACAGTACACTTTTCTTGTTCAACGTCCATTCGATCAACAAGATCATCATCTCATTGAAAGCACTTCGGTACTGTATAAACCTATTCCGGCAAGTCTCATCTCGTAGTAACATGAACCGTTCATCGCTCATATAAACATTCAACGCTCCAGCATCGTCCTCAATCTCAAACCTTGCTAGGTAGCTCACTGCCATCGGAGACATCTTCGCTACTCTTCTCGGACTCCTTCTCCGCAGCAGCATCCTCTCTCGCCCAAGCCTCCTGCAGCTCAGCCTTGTGCAGCAGACGATCTCCCAACGGTTCCGTGCTATCATTCCAAGCAAACAGCGAGCACAAGAATCCTGCGGCCGCAATACCCGCCGCCATGATGAAGATCTTGTTGTACGAGTCCGAGTAGACTTTGCGCACCAAGAGGATCTGCTCGTCTGTCAAGTCTCCATTCTTGTACGACAGGTGCAGGTTCTGCAACGCGGCTGACGAGATGCTTGACAATTTTGTCCGAACGTCGTCGCCTCTTATCGTAGTCGAAGCCGCCAGTCCCACGGCTCCACCGAAGACTCTTGCTGCAGCTGTGATGCCCTGTGCAACAGCGTGGTCTTTCATCTTGGACTCAATGTTAGCGACCAAGGTTGATGCGCTGGCCGTCATACCGAAGCCGAAGCCAACGAGACATTGGAAGCCGTAGATTTTTGGGTCGATGGCAGCTGAGCCGTCCAGTATGGCCAGGAGACCAGTTCCGAGAGCCATGATAGCGGAGCCGACCATGATTGTGGGACCGAAGCGATCTTTCGTCGGCGACAGGACTGAGCCCATGATGCTGCCGACCGCTGAACAACACAGCAGAGGGAGTAAAGTGAGACCAGCGATCAATGGACCTTTGCCGTGCACCGTCTGGACACGCAATGGGATGCTGAACAGGCAAGCGACGTAGCCGAGACCGATGAGAAGCGAGCCAGCGGTTGTAGCAGCATATCTTCGATTCCGAAAGAGATGGGGTGGGAAAGCTGGGTCAAGACGGCCGGGCATTTTCGTCGTGTGGTAGACACCCCATACCACGAGTAGGATCCAGCTGACAAGTCCACCGACCATTGATCCGATGAACGAGCCTGTGTTCCATGATCCTGGAACCTCGGCGGCGTGCATGAGCGCGAAGCAGGGCAGGACACAGCCGCCGATGAGCAGCAATGTTCCCAACCAGTCGACCTTGTAGACGCTCGCGAAACTTGCTGGACGCAGACGACCACAGCCGTGAGGATAGGCGACGATGAAAAGGGTGGTCGAGAGGACCATGATCGGCGGATTGATCCCTAGTCGTTCGTCAGCATAGCGAACGAGCAAAAAGTACAACTCGAGACTTTGAACTCACAGAAAATCCACCTCCACGACGCATTCTGAGTGATGATCCCACCCAAAATGGGACCCATGACGCCGCCAGAAGCGATACACATTCCAATCGCACCACCGATAAACTTCCGCGTTTGCAAAGTGCTCACTTCTTGCCAGATGATCAGAGCAATCGTGTACAGCCCAGAGCCGCCAATACCTTGAAAGGTGCGGCAAATGATGAGCTGGTCCTCAGTCTGTGCGAATCCCGACCCGAATGAAAACGCAAAGAACATGAATTGCGCAACGAGATATGTGTTGAATCGACCGAGAATATTCGCCACCGATGTGAATACAATTGCCAATCCGACGTCGGCTAGAGTGTAGGCCAGAGCGATCCAGGTAATCTTGGTCATGGACCCAAACTCGGCTCCGATGCTGTATATGGCTGTTGAAGTTATGGAGCCGTCCATAAAGGACATGAAGAGGCCAATGCCTAGACTGTTTGCGAGGAAAGTCAGTGTATGGTCTTCAAACAAATTATGTCATTCCCACCCAAAACTGAGGCATGCGAATCTCCATGCTGGAACGGCCTTCACTTCAGCTGGACCACGCACAGGTTCAGCGACTGCTGAGGACTGCATCGCTGTCTCTTCTCGCGAAGGCGTAATTGAGGACGTCGACCCGACAGATCGTGTCGTTCCATGTGGCTGCGTCGACGAGGGTTTCTCCGTGATCAAAGGCATTGTCGCTTGCGGGACAAGGATAGACGATTCGGGAGATAGAAGTTCCAATAACGAGGCAATTGCACTGATCGATACTTCGGTGTAATCCGTCGTCAGTCGGTGGGAAACCTCAACCCAAGCCTTATCATCTCGATGAGCAGCACATCGGCCTCAGTCGCCGACTCGTTCATTTCGCCTAGAATACCGCGGCGCAATGTGGTCGCAGCGCCGCCAAGCGAAGCGGACATGATTAGACCGAACGTGAGGCATCCGCACGTAAAGTGCCACGAGGGATGTCGAGAGGAGGCCGAACGATGGACAGTGTTGCGGGTCCCACGACGCTAATAAGCGATACGTGCTTAGATTGGGGCTGACAGAAGTCACAGAAAAGCCCTTGGCATCGGACCCGACCGAGGGATGTGGACAACGTGCGTTGCGAGGATCACCAGCCCTCTGACGTTGGCTTAGTGGAAAGTAAATCTGACGATCATTGACAAGGTGAAACGGTGCGTGCCTTAGTGTCGCGGGTGGGTCCATACCCCTGGGATTGATAGAGTGTCGAGCTAGTTCGGCTTGACAGCGGGAGTTCTGTTGCGTGCCGAAAAAATCGGGTCTCAATGGCCTGGAGGCGAAGCCGTCGGCTTTTGGTGTCAATCACCCGAGCGTGGAGTGTTGATCGGCCAAGAGTGCTTGGACTGTCAAGCTCACCGTGCTGCACTTTTGCGAGATAACGTCGTGCTTTTCGCGGGACCCCAATGATCAACATCCAAGGAATGTACGGATCGATAGTTCGCCACACACGGTTCGCTGTTCGGCCGACGGCCGTAGTACAACATGCACTAGCACTGAGACAAACATAGATCTAGCGTGGCCGCTAGAAGATCACCTCGCGTGGCTGCCGAATGCTTGCGATTGCTGAATCCAACCACCGTGATGTGCAGGTGCTGAGCCACAGATGGCCTTCCAAGCCCTCCAAGCCTTCCATTAAGGTACGGATACGCTGATCCGGCCAGCGATGCGTCGATGTCTGTAGAGCCAAGGATGATCCAAGAATCATTTCTCGATCAGGTGCATGCCGGCTGCTGCGGGTAAGTGATGTGTCCATTGGCCGACGGTACTCACAGGCTAAAGAAACGCATCGTCCGTCGTTCAGGACTCTCATGCGTACATCCGACCCGAAGTGTAAGGCGGAAAGATAGATAAGGCGAAAGAGATGGACCTGGCGGATCAGCTCGGGCGTCGGCTACTTCGCCCGTCGATCATTTCGTGTGCAGATCGCTTTGAGTGTGAGCAATAACGTGCCACCCACGCAACGGCCACGCGAGAATTGTGATCGACTGGTAGCGGCGTTCGAGCAGGGGTGGATGTGGCACGTGGTCCACACCACCGCAATGGCATCAACGCAATGACTGACTCGGTCCGAAAACCCTAAGGCGTGTGTCCCGACTGCTTGTTCATCCTTGTCGAGATATGTCCATTCGGTTGCAAAGACCTGAGACTGCAGAGAATAATGTCCATTCCCGAGACAGAGTGACGCTCGTGACGAGCTTAACCGAGGCAGGCCGTAACGAGCGCCGCATCCGATGGCCGTCAAGGTGAGACATTTTGACGTCGATGTCAGCATCGTAGGATGGACAGTCATCAATCGGATCTGCAAGTGTGGAGAGCGGTGTCGTAAATCTCCCTGTCCGTTGAAGCCATGGTCAGCCTCAAATATCCACCTCAGATGTGCTTCTGGTGGAGAATCGTTTAGAACTGATAGGGTCCCTTTTTTCTCGAGGCGACGTCCATTCCCCACGGTCCCTGAGGTTGGCGAAGGTGGGTGAAGGCCTCCACACCGTCGATCAGGGTGTATGGCAGACCGAATGGCCGGTCTATTCGACGAGGTAAGTATGGTCGGCGGGTTCGTTCATTCGCGTATCGAGATCGAGACTTCAAGTTGTACGGCCGCACATTGGAAGCGGTGAAGCCAAGAGGAGGAGGATGCATTACTCAGTGAAGGGAAATAGGCGAGTCCCAAGGCGATGGTGAAATTGGGCAGAGCTCCCAATATCGTCGCTTGATCACGCCGTCGTCCTCATCTTGAAGCCGGGAAAGTTCCGAGCGGCCGCAAGACCGTTACCCTGGACCTGGCCCTACAGTGGGTTTGTCGTTTCGGCAAAGCAGATGCTCCACTCGACGTTAGCCGCTTCTTCGGACGCCCAATTCCGACAAGGTCGAACGTGGTCTCAGCAGGATTGCAAGCGTACAGTAGACCGTTATGGCCGAAGACCAGGGTCGGTTACCAGGGCGCCTCAGCGGCTGTGCCCAGTTGCAGCACTCCATTGCACCATGACCAGCATTGTTGCGGATTGCGCTGTTCGAAACATAGCTATCACTTCTGGCGCTAGATGCAATCGTGCGGTTCGAGTGTGGATCTGGAAGGGTGTTAGGGATCGTCCTGCTCAATACATAAGGATGAGTGCTGCAACCTCAGGGTTGATTACAAGCTCTTGTTGAACCACGATCGAACTCTTCCTGAGCATCTTGAAACTCCCAAACTCAAAAGTTCCCCAACCTTGAACGATGTCGTCTGCAGCCGGGTTCCAATTCAGAGGAGCTTGCGAGCCATGCCACAGGTGAGTTGCAAACATCAAGCCGGATGCATCGAGCATCGAGCATTGCGCATCGAATCCTTTCATCAAAGTCGATGGTCGCTGACTCCAATCCTCACCACAGAAGAAAGATAAGATGTATCATACCACCGGGTGAAAGCTCATGTACCTTGTGCACACACAGCGGTATCGCTTGCTTGTTTGCACCCCGGCGCAAGCCCGGACGGCCGAAGAGACTGGGATCGAGCAATAGTGCAGCAGCAGCCGAAAAGCAACCTTCGCCCACAAGTCGACAATGGTCTTCTTCAGAAAGTCCTCCACCCGTCGAGATGAAGCACGAAGCTCCTCCGATGCCGGAAATGGACAACAGCAACACGATGCCGGACATGAACAACGCCGATTCGATGAACGTCTTCTGGAGCAGTCTCAGCAGCGGCGACGAGTCGTATGTCAACACAGCCAACTGGGGAGATGCCGCAACGCAGCTGTCGTACGCCCACCATGATCATTCCGGCATGAACTGCATTCCCGAGTCGATGCAATATTCGCTTTCCCAGCCAGTGCCCGGCATGCAACGATCGGATTCGTACTCAACATTCGGAAGCATGCCCGACATGTCGCACGGGAGCTTCCAGTCACGGTCTATCCCATCATCAACTGCCGCGACGACCGACAACGACGTGAGCTTCGACACGACGATGCAGCTGTGCAAGGACCTCCACGAATATCGCTCGCACGTCAGCCGTCGACCTTCCTTCTCGCCGTCGGTACACCACAACCTGTTCCACGACATGCTCCGGATGTGCACCGCCGCCACGAACATGCCTCCTCAAAACACATCCGGTCCGGCATGTCCGGCCACAGCGCTGGTCCTGGCGGCCATGCTCCAGTTCTTGGACGTCTGCGGACTGATCATCTCGCGGCTATCTGACTCGTCCTCGATGTCCACGCCAGCGAGCACCCACCTCGAGAACATGTTCCTTCTCCGGAAGATGGACCTCGTGCTACTGCCCACCAAACTGTTCCTGTCGGACAAAGGGCACCATGCCGGCGTGGCGAGGGCGCAGGCGCTGCATCACGAGATCGAGGCCGTCATCTCCAACGAATACCCGCAGCTGGCGTGGGGAGACGGGCAGGGCATGCTGACGGCGGGCCAGGGAGAGATGTTCCAGCAGCAGATGTGAGACGCGTGGGTGTATGTTGTGTATGGATCGAGGATGTTGTGTGGCCGGCGGAGGTGCGGTAGAATCAAGGTTGGGTGATGGCCGGAAGCATGTTTTTGTTTTGATTATTGTGATACAGGACTATACCCAGTTGAGAGGCGGTCTCGGTCTGTTACCTCTATATTACAGCGATATATCAGACAGTTGAATAGATGGATACAGTATACCATATGTGCCTCATTGTGGACTTGAGAAATGGGATGAGGTGCCTTTGTATTGAAATGATTTGAGCCTTGTACGAAGACTGTCAAGTTCTGTTGCAGAGAGAACAGATAGATGTCTTGGAGTATTGAGGCCTGCCTGAGGTGTTCATGATGCCCGGGGCAGGAAATACTTAGTCATGACTTGAGCTCAGACGCAATTCCTTCTCTCCTTTCTTTCTTCCTTTTACCTCGTCTTTTAACCCAACAAACATCGGACAATACCATCTTCAGCATCCTTGGTATCTCGAACATGAGAGTCTCGCTGCATCGCCGCGCGAACAGACGCCAAGACGATGAATTTCGAGAGCGAAGAGCCCGCGGATTGACAAGAACACCGACGGAAATGCGCCGAAGCGCTTCCTCCGGCATCTCACTGCTCCATGCCTCGCTCACTACTGACCTCTTGCGCAAGCCACGGCGAGACAACATGGCTGTATTCGGAGTCCACGTCATCCCCATGATCTACGAGTCCTTCGTTTCCAGATCGCCGTGATCATGACTTGCCCGCGGAGCCTCAATCCGGGGCTACCAGGAGCCCGGCAACGATTCGGCCATGGTCTCCAAATGGGCCGTGTTCCGACCGCAAGTAAACGTGAACCCACCGAGATAAATTGACCACCACCATCTCACGGCCGTAAGGTTTCCGCTATAGCAACAGTCGATGTTCACTGAGGTGTCCACGAATTGAAAGAACTCTCAGCATCTCTCCGTCAACACGCCAGACCAAGCATGGCTACAGTCATGCAACGCACCGCGACAGTGATCACCGAAGCAACAAAGCTTGCAACGGTTGACTTTGCGACAGCCAAACCAGTGCGGTCCTCCCGAGCAGCCAGTACGATTGAACTGCACGGTCTATCATTCACTGGAATTCCGTTGCTGACACATATTGCAGATGGTATAGAGCGGAGTTGCATAGCGCGAGATGCGATGAATCTCTATGGATACATCATGGCTGTGGGAACCTACACTCGGCCATGGTCATCGCACGAGTCTATCTCCCATGCTACGATCTTCAAAGCTTTGAAACACTGCATAACACAGCATCATGCGCTGTGTACGATCGTCGAGGACGCCGACACAGAAGCTCCGCAACTTCGACAGGCTCCAATGATGGACCTCACGAAGCATGTGGTAACTTTCGATGCTGTCGACGACGACGGACCCGAGAACACCCTTCAGTTTCTGAGGAACGCACACGATCTACCTCTTCATTCTGGTCATCCTCAGTGGCGAGTAATCCAACTTCCTATCCGGTCCAAAACTGAGGATCGGATCTTGCTTGCCTTCGTCTGCTCGCACGCCTTCATCGATGGTCGCTCGACATTCAGCTTCCACCAGGCATTTCTCCAGGCGCTGCGAGACATGGACAACCTCGAATTCGATTCCACACCCGAGTTTTCCATACCGTCGAAGTACAGCGTTCCGGCTGCAATAAACGACAGTGGCAAATTGTCAATCTCCAAAGAGCTTCTTCAAGCTGCGAAACAAGGTCCAGCCACCGACACGCCTTTCTGGAAGGGCTCAAACACACGACCCGAATATCCAGGCCCAAAATTCCCTCTCTATAAATTGGAGCTGCTCACCATTCCGCATGCTTTAATTCAGAAATCGGTCTTGGCCTGCCGACAGCACGGCTCGAAGCTGTCTGCCCTTCTGGACCATGTGATCGCTCGTTCCATTTCCAGAGCTCTTCACCGCCGAGGTCAGCATCACACAAAATTCGCTTGCTTCACACCTGTGGACTTGCGCAACACACTACAGTACGATTCGAACGAATGGGGAAACATAGTCTCCAGTAACCTCGAGGTCATCGAAGTTGGCTCCACGACGATGGACCGTGAGCCAGTCTTGGGAAGCGAAGACTGGGAGAAGATCAAGAACACCGCCGATATACTTCTACAGCGCTCAAAAACCTTGGTAGACCACGTCACGCATCTTCTCAGCTATCTACCATCGGTGCAGAACTGGCTACTCGGCTGTTTGAAGATGCCTCGCAACGAGTCCTTCACCCTCAGCAATGTGGGATCATTCGACGCACCCAAAGCGACAAAGCCATCTGCCTGGTCGATCGATGACATGAGATTCTCGCAGCACAGCTACCCCGCGGGTCCAGTGTTTCTTTTCAACTTCGCTAGCACGAAGAATGGACCTTTGAACTTGACGCTGACCTGGTGGCCGGGTGCGATTGGGGTTGGTG
Organism: Zymoseptoria pseudotritici STIR04_4.3.1; assembly: GCA_000223685.2. NCBI lineage: Eukaryota > Fungi > Ascomycota > Dothideomycetes > Mycosphaerellales > Mycosphaerellaceae > Zymoseptoria > Zymoseptoria pseudotritici. The sequence goes on from AFIR01000493.1 coordinate 50,645, forward strand.
ACGATAGCCAGGAATTGGCGTTTGTCCGAGAAATGTGTACGGACATTGTGCTCTTTCTGGAAAGCGTTGCGAGGGATTGGGACGACCTGGAGCAGTAGATGGAGAACCGAGATCTGGGTGGACAGATTTTCGGGTCGATTGTCTCGGGTCGATTGTCGATGGTCGATTGTCGAGGCGGAGTTGGCAGGCTGGATCCGCTTGAGTATGGAGTCGTTGCTCGTTGATCTCCACAGTCAGTTCGAATTGAGAAGGAACGCCGAACCGCAACAGTTCGCGTGTATGGGTGCGAGCGCGAGAGAGACTGCTTTTGGGTATGTTCAAATAGATTTCTTACTGCAGAGTGAATCACATCCTTGACGACTTACCTTGTCGCCTCTTCCAATTTCTGACATTCGGCCTTAGGCAGCGCACCACCATCCTCGTACTCCATGCGTTCTCTTCACGGCAAAAAGACTTCAGCTGATCTCGCTTGCACCGTCTGCAAAACTTCGGCCTGCTGAAGTTGCAGTTTCTCCTGATCTTCGGCCTTGGCCAGTCGTTCCATCATGATCAACCGAACATGAACCCTGATGACCCGATTGGTACTAATAAGAGGGTCATCAGGCAACACGTTCATCAATCGACAACGGCATGAGCCATTGATGGTTCCCGTACCACATCGCTTCCACGGCTCAACATCGTTCGACGCAGGTCGCTAGGGCTGGCCCACATGCTGCAAGAACTAAGCCAGGGACCGCATGCAGTGAACATGAATGGTCCCCACACGCCTGATTGTCGGCAAAAATGTACCGCGGAGAGTTTCACAGTGGTTCCCACAGGCGCAGTTCGATTGCCTTCGCATGCAGGAACCCTGCGACCACGTTGTCAACAGCCGACTTCATGTCTCAGGCCTTGAGATTTTCCGTCCAGTCTACCCCATCGAAGCAGACGCTATTCAAGCAGTTCTTCAAGCCCTACTTGCAACCACGTGGTTCGGCGCATGGTACCAGAGTCCAGAAAGGGAAGGTCGGAGGCGCGCACCGGGTGAGTGGTAGTAGTGAACTAGGTCTCCGAACCACGCGGGCGAGAGTGGTTTGTCTGTCTCACTTCGTTCCAGTCAGTGCTCAGTCGATGCTTTCTTCACAAGCGGCTTGCAAGCGAAATGGCGTACCAAGCCGGTGTCTTTGCTGTCTTGGCTGTCCGGAGGGTGAATCAAAGCTCAGACATGAGGATGGACGGACGGGACGGGAGGCAGGGCTCATGATGGACGGTGAAGTATAGAAGGAGGCCTTGGGGACCGGAAATGGGATGGAGAAGCGGCAGTACCACTTTCATCAACGATCCTAGATTCTTCGAACTTGATCTTCAGTCTCCAGTCGGTCAGTCTGCATCGAGAACATACCGCGGCACCGCAAACATTGACTGACCCATTGACAGACATCCAAACATCTTCCCACAATCACCATGCCCTCCCTCCGAGTCCTCACTGCGGTCCTCCTGACCAGCGTTCTCGCAGCCGCAACGCCTGTTCCGGCTGTGGAAGCCCGCCAAGACTGCAGCAACAAAATCAGCATCACCGCCGTCATGGAGAATTGGGGCAAAATCTGGAAAGGCGACACCTCCGACGCCCTGCTCAAAGCAACCATCATGCCCGACATCCTCATCCAGACCGACCGTCTCCCTTACGGACCCGACTACACCAAGCAAAAGACTGCCATGCTCAACGTTCATAATGAAGAGCAATTGCTGGCTTTTGTCAAGGAGTCGAGGAAGGGGTACAGCTCGTATGGCGCCGTTAACAACTACGCTTTTGCCAACTCCGACGGCACGAGACTGGTGACGAGGTGGACTGTTAATGCGATTCTTGGGGAGGATAATCCTTCTCCGTGAGTTGTACTTCATGCTGTATGAGGAGTCTTGTGCTAATGTGTTTGGATGATAGGATCAGGAAGGCTGGTGACCGGATCAGCTTTGATGGCACGGATCTTGTTGCTTTCGACCCTTGCTCGGGGAGGATTCAGACTGTGCAGACTGCGCAAGATACGTTGAACTTCGCTTACCAGTTGGGCATGAACATCTTTGCTTAAAGTTTGGCGGAATGGTCTGGCGTCGATGGTTGAAAGGAAGTGGTATTGGTTCGATGTCGAAGAAACTTGATCAACTGACTTTGGTGGTGGCTCTCTTTGGTCTGTCGAGTTCGGAGGCTTTGTGCTGTTCGTGTATATAGTGATTCCGGCGGCGAACTGTTCATGCTTTGCTGTAACATTTCTTCAACCTCCAAGTCATCGTCGTCAAGCGGTAAAACATGCTTTGTCTGGTCTCAACAGCCTGTACCTTTGCTTGACTTCCACCGACTTCCAATAACTTCGCATGCTCTATTGCAATATCAGATCCGATTTCTGCCGCCTGGATTCAATCTCTCTGCCCTCTACTCGCTTTGTGCGGCAGAATTGGAGACCCTCATAACTCTGGCTCCATTGATGGCACACCAATTTACGAGCCTGACATCTCTTTTAGGGCTCGCAAGGCATGACAGCATCTGAAGTGCCGTCTGCTTTTACCAAGCAGGGGCATATGCAGGTCTCGCTTGATCCATGGCTGGTCGACAAGGCATGGAGCTCAGGCCGACTCACGTGGTGGACTAACCCATGACTTCGCACGAAGACTACCACGAGAATACCCTGGGCCACGGTCTTCCCGGCCCTGGTCGGTAATGTATACTTATCCTTGAACCTCAAGTAGGCCTGCGGCGACTCCGGCCGGACTGTGAGCAAATATCGCGAGGCTCGCGACGTTCCATTGCCGGCATATAACACTGCTTGGACACGCTGTCTATCCTACAAGTCCTGCTACCCATCAAGATAGTATGCCAGATTTCCACCCTTGGCTTCCAGCTCAGTGAACCCATTCCCCATGAACGTGAATCTGTTCTTCGGATTCCACGGCACGATGTCAAAATCCTCCGTCCGAAATGCGTCCAGCATCTGTCGGAAGTGAATGAGACTTCCAGGATACATGGCCCGGACTTTGTTGCCCGCTGCTTCATTCCGATACCATGACTTGCAGCCGCCGGACCACACTGTTCGCTGAAGGAAGGTTTGCGAGTAGTCGTTGAACTCGCGCAAGGCGTCGGGCTTGACGGTGACGCTCCTGTTTGACATGTCAGCTTGGTTTCGTTCAATGGATGCTGCAGAACGTACTTGATACCCTCGCCGGCGATTTTGGAGCACCATTTCAAGATGTATTCAGCGGTCGCATCGATCATTCCGAAGATGCTTCCCACTCCAGTCGGTGTGTTGGGTCCTGTCGCTGTGAAGTAATTCGGCATCTCGGGTGCGAAGATTCCAAGGAATGCTTCCGAGTCGTCTTTCCAGATCTCCTTGAGATCTTTGCCGTTGTGTCCCTTCATTGTCCAGGCGGGTTTGAAGCTCACGTCGAAGCCGGTCGCACAGATCACGACGTCGAGTTCTGTTGTCTGAGGTTCGGAGTCTGGTGAGGGTTGCGAGATGATGCCTGACTCCGTGAAGTGGACGATTGGCTCAAAGTGCTTGTGTACGTTGTCGGACTGGAGGGCTTCGAGATATCCTTGCGCACATGTTAGCCCGGTTCGAAGGAGAAGGACAGCGACAACGACTCACCTTCGCCAGGCGTGATCCTCCTGCATCCGACCTCATAGTCAGGCACCAGTCGCTTGATCAGCTCTTCGTCTCCTCCCAGCCTTTCTTTCATCATCCCAGCAAACCACTCCCTCCCTCCAACTTGCTGCGGTGAGTCCTTCAGGAACAGTGGATATGACTGATTGAAAGCATGTTCGAGAGTTCGACGCACTTCCTTCAGCTCTTCTGGGTGAGCACGCCACCGCTGTTTCTGCTGCTCGGTATAGGCGAAATTCTTCCCCTCTGGCGTGTGGTCACCCAGGAAGTTGGGGATGATCCATGTGGGTGTTCGCATATAGGAGTGTACGCTCGCGGCTTTTGTCTGGATTTGTGGCAGTATCTGGACTCCCGTGGAGCCATTCCCGATCAGTCCAACTTTCTTCCCTGATAGATCGACGTCTCGCCAGTTGGCGCTGTGTATCAGTTCGCCTTTGTAGTCTTTGATACCGGGTATGTCTGGCCATTTCCAGCTGTTGAGAAATCCAGAGCCGTTGACGAGGATGTCGGCCTCATCTTGAATCGTCTCGCCTGACGAGGTCTCGATTGTGATGTCCCATTTGCCTCTTTCGTCCGACCACACCGCGGCAATCACTCTGGAGTTGGGACGAATGCACTCTCTCAGACCGAAGTCATCGGCCGTCTTTTTGATGTACTCGAAAATCTCTCCACCGGAAACGTAGAACGACGACCAATTCGGATTGGATGCGAAGGGGAAGCAGTAGACGTGTGCCGGGACGTCGCATGCCGCTCCGGGATATCGGTTCTCGTACTGGAAGAAACCACATCAGCACAAAACCTTGGAGGAATGGACATCTCTTTCTCGAGCCATACCCAAGTTCCGCCAATCTCTGGGTTCTTCTCGTAGATCTGTAGGTCAATATAATTGTGGCCTCCCGTGTGTTTGTGCTTGTATGCCAGTGTGAGATTCGAGAAGCCCGCTCCAATGGCTACGACTCGCAGCTTTCGCTTGGTAAATAGTGGTTGTTCGATGATCTCCATTGTGGCTGAGCAATGATGTCTGGTCCAGTTGCCTGATCAGCAGGTTGCTTGACCACCATATATTGAGGCCTTGATCTTGTGCGTCACTCTTTCGGGCCCGACGGCGCATATCTATAGGGAAACGATCATGCCGCGGAGTATAATCGGTCCGCCAGATCTCGGGATGAGCTGCTGATATTCGCTTGACCGGGCGACATGGATGAAATTCGATGGAGGGTTTTAGTCTCAGTTCTTGACGACTGAACATCACGCCACGGACCGGAGAAGCTCGAAGTCGGTGCCCGGAATGTGCTCGGCGAGAGTCTGAGATCGTTGCAAATTCAGCGGGTCCATCTATATCCTCACCGCGCAAACAATGCCTGGTTCACTTATGATAATCCCCATGAAACCCAATCCCCCAAGGCACATCGCCCTCAGCCTTCCCGACTTCCTGCAAAGTCTCCGCGTCCAGACACAGCAAATAGCTGGTATTCTTCTCCCCATCCAGAACACAGCTCAACAACCAGCCACCGTCCTCTTTATCCTTCCTCGCCTCGTCCACGACAAAAATCGGCTCGCCGGGTGTATGTTTCGCCACGGACCAGCGTTTCACCGCTTGCGTTCTCAAGTCGACTTTGACGATGCTGTCGTAAAAACTCGAGAGCCCGTGATCGGCGATGCCGTAGACGTATTGGTAGGGTTTGGTGTGGAGGGTTGGGTTGATGGTTGGGAGGTCGCCGTTGAAGGCGATACGGAAGTCGGTCGCCGCTGGCTCTGGAGCTGTTGAAGGGTTGGTGACGTCTTTCAGACGGTAGCGAGCGAGGGTTGACTTTTTGATGCCACGATCGCGGGCTCTGGCGCCATTGGAGACGAGGTTCTCGTAGTACAGTCCTTGCAGCACTTCCATTGTCGGATACTCGACGATGTCGCATAGCAAGTCCGTGGTCCCATTTGCGTTCTTAACCTCGAATGCGTTGACGGTGTGGAAAGCGAACATAGCTTTTGAGGTGAATCTCTTCACTGGTCCATTGCTGGCGCTGCCGTTCTTCCGGTCAATGACGAGCCAATGCACTGGCTTTGCCTCATCGAAGGGCGTCAAAGCATCGAGAACGTTGCGTTCCCACAGTGTCTTGAGCCCACCGGCAGCGTAGTGCGAGCTCCAGACGCAGAGCACCACATAATTCTCCGTCAAGAAGAAAGCATGCAAGTATGCTGCGGGAATGTCCGGCTCGGTGATGCTTGCCAAAATCTCCGTTTTGCCAGTCGCGGCAGAAGTGCAGTACATTTTATACGTAGCATGTCGTCCAAAGGCCAGATTGAAGTTGAAAGCGTCTCCCGTGACCGGATCGAATTGTGCATGGGCGCAAGACATAGGACCCGTGAGATCTGGATGCAGCTTCGTCTGCGTGATGACTTCTTTGGGCTCCAAGGTCGTCGCATCAACGGTCTTGAAAGCACCCTGATCCGTTCGAGTCTCAAGCAGGTTCCTGCCTCCGCCCCCACCATGTACGGCACGATGGACGGTGACTCCAGACATCAACTCCTCCGGTCCCTCCCGCTTTGCGAATGCCGAAGTGAACAATGTCATGACTTTCCCGAAGAATCCCTCGCATGGATCTCGCTTTTGCGCGAATGTGATGCCGTCAAGTCGCTTGCTCTTCCTCGCTTGCTCCATCAGACCGTCGACTTGTCGGCGGGAGTTGAATAGGATTTTGCATGTTGCGCCGTCTTGGTCATCGTCCGGGACGATCTGGAAGCGATAGAGCTGGGTGAAGCCGTCGAACCAGTGGCTTAGTTTGAAGTCGTCGACTTGTGCGTAGGCTGGTCCGGTGCGGTAGAGGGTGCCTGCCAGGGCTCGTGGGAAGGTTCCTTTGACGGGTAGCTCGATCGGACAGCGTTGTTCGGCGTCTACTTGGAACTATGGCGGCGGAAATGTGGTCAGCTGGCTGGCGATCATCCGTGATCGAGTTGAAAGCTTCGATCGACTCACTCCGGCTGCGTTTGGCCAATTGCCGACGTGATTGTCTGATGTCATGATGTTCTTCGTGGTGTCGAGAATGGTTTACCTGTGCTAGCTCTTCGGTGGACTTCGGTGGTGTCAAATGGGCATCCTCGGCCACTCTTCAGGTCTCTCGCCTGAGATGTCATCGCGCTTGAGTCCGTTGGCTGAGTCGTCATCCTCGTCCATCCTAGGCTCCTATCATGGGCGGCGCGAAGATCCTCCTCCTGCATACCGGCGTAGTCCATCGGGTGGTTGTTTCAGGTGATGTGTCCATCATACAGTACGCAACGTCCCGTGCTAGACAAGGATCACCCCAGGGGTATCTCGCGCTACAACCCCAGTTCGGCCGTAAAACAACCCCGATGATCAGCCCTCGGGATGTTTTTTCGCCAGACCACACGTTATCAATACCAAGAAATGTATTCGTTGCGCAGCACCTCGTGGCGGTCCACAATGCGGTCCAAAATTCAGCCGACCTCGATGCCAATGTTGCCATGGCCAAACCATGTCGTTTCAGCGATGCTCGTCGCTGATGAAGAAGAAGTGATGTGCTCCCATCTCTCCTCGTAGCTGGCATACTGCTTGCTGCTCAAAATCGGACGACGACAACCATGGCCAATTACTTTGTCAACCTCACCTGCACCGAAGTGGGACCCTATTGTCCGGTCGAGGACACAATTTACGGCTACTACCCGTCCCTCCCACTCAATGCCTTTTTCACAGCAATCTTCGCCGCCTTTGCGATATTCCACATCATCGTGGGAGTCCTCACCAAGACATGGTTTCTGGCCTGGGTTCTGACCGTAGGGTCCATCGCGGAAGCCATCGGCTATGGCGGTCGGATCATGCTCCATGAGAATCCATACGGCAACACGGCGTTCAGCATCCAAGTCAGCACCCTCATCTTCGCGCCCAGCTTCGTTGCGGCTGCGGTGTATATCACTTTGAAGGATATTGTCAATACTTTCGGCTCCGAGACCAGTGTCCTGAAACCGGCGTACTATACTTGGATCTTCATCTCCTGCGACATTGTCTGCCTGGTACTGCAGTCCGTCGGAGGTGGTATGGCCGGAGGCGCGGGGTTCAATCGGCAGCGACGACAAACCGGAACGGATATGATGATTGCGGGCGTGGTGTTGCAGGTGGTTGTCCTGCTCGTTTTCGCTGCGCTGGTCTGGCTGTATGCCGTACGGACCCGGAAGAATTGGGCAAACGTCGCACAGCCTGCGAAAGCGCTCCTGCAGGAGAGGAAATTCCGTTCATTCCTGATCGCTGTTACTGTGGCCTATTCGGCCATCTTCCTGCGCTGTCTGTACCGCATACCGGAGCTCGTCGGAGGTTGGGCGAATCCGATCATGCAGCACGAATCCAGTTTCGCAGTCCTCGAGGGCGGGTACGTATATTGAGGTTCTTCATTGTGCTGCACCGGCTGACAACATCTCCTCGCAGCATGATTGTCATTGCGGTATTGGCCTTTACGGTCTGCCATCCCGGCTTCTGCTTCCCGCAGATTGCGAAGAGCAAAGACTCCGCCGAATCAGCAGCCTCTGCCGAGGCATCTGCGGAGAAGGGAGCAAGAGTGCAATCGCACGAGAGCTGATGGTCTCGCAATAAGCGAGCTCGCATATATGAGGAACGGCCATTGTGATGAATATTGCGGTGTTTGGATGGAAGGATTGTTTTGGAGCAAGAATGGCGAGGATTTTGTGGCAAATTGATCGGACCTGCCTCCGTATATACCAATGTCTTACTCAGCGGAATAGAAGCGACGGGACTTCACATCATGGTATTTCAATGCTTTCCTGGTTTGAAGACATAGCAGCGGCCGAGCGGAAACCCTCGTTACCACGGTCAACTGAGCCGTGTCAGTCAGTCTGAAGTCCATCTCGAGACGTACCACCGTTCACAATGCAACGACAGAGCGATGTCTCGACCGGACCTCGGTCACCTCGCAAGGAGCTCGGGAACGATGAAGTTTAGGGGCATATTAATGACGCAAACAATGTAGATACCCTGGAAGTCATATGACGCTCTATAGAAGCAAGCTAGAACGCCGGCACTCATCCACCCTTGTGTATCAACACATAGCCAACGCCCTCCTCGCACACTTCTCAATCGCATGCGCAATATTCCTCGACGTCACATCATCCCTCGGCACATCATGCCCGCCCGGCAGGACCAATACCTGTCCCAGCGAACTCTCGCAGCTCTTACTCAATTCCACGCTCTGCGGGTAGCATGTATCGTGCTGACCGACGCAATGCAGAGTGGGAAGATCAATGTGTCCGAACGTCCCGATGGTTTTGACGAGTTCTTCTGAGAGCGCGGTGATGGGTGGGATCAAGGCGGCGCAGATGAAGATGCCGAATTTGATGGCGGTGGGGGATTGCGCGATGAAGGCGGCGGCTACGGAGGCGCCCTGAAGAAATGGTCAGTATGTTGACGGGTTGGTCGAACGGATGGGAAGAATGTACCTGGCTAAAGCCCATGATGGCATCGTATGGTCCATCCGCCTCGACCACCTCGCGGACGTATTCGACTGCCTCTTCCAACTCCTCTGGATTGTACTTGTCGAAGAAGCAGAAGTGAGGGGGAGGGTAGATGCCTTTCAGACCTGGGCCGGGTTCGCTGTCGCATGGCGCTTCGAGGTAGTCGAAGGACCAGGTTGGGGGGAGGTAGGCTCGGAAGGTGCCTGGTGGGTGGTGGTTAGATGGGTTGTTTCTCCGATGAGGTGATCTTCTCAAGGAATGTTGACTTACTGGTTTGGCTTTCCATGATGGCCGGGCTGGCGCCTTGTCCGTGGAGGCAGAGAACACGCATGTTGGCTTGATTGGGGTTGATGACCGTTTGAACTTCTGGGTCGGGATGCTATCGTGTTGATCGATAATGTAGTGACTGATGCTGGAGCTGCTGAGACTGTGACTCTGTTGTTGTAACGACGGTGTCTGTCGATGTCAATGCTGTTTCTGTCGTTGGTGCAATGTCAATCCTTGACTGATATAGAAGACATGAAGTCCAGTACTTGATCTTCCCGCAACGATGAGGCTGCGTTCATCGTCATCGTGCAACAGACTCCATCACAGGGCTATGCGCCGCACAATGTCTCCGTCGCCGAACGATAGGCCGGCATATCGGTGCGCCGCCAAGGCTTTCGGCCGAAGAGTGATCGAATGCGCCTTCGGCCGTCCGAATGCTTCATTTCCACTTTTGCGAGTGGTGGACCGGTGTTGTGGGACTGGTTACGCGAGAAGCGAATATGGACGCCCAGAATACGCCGCGGGTGGATTGCGTATCACTCAGAGCTGGACTTCACCGCTCAGAGATCTACGGACATTAGCAATGGACGAGAAGGAGTGCTCTGGCATTCTTAAGGGAAGCCAAGCCACCACCAGAGTCACAACTCAACCACGACAACCAGCAAGATCATCTCCTCATCGTACCTGCCTACCAACCTTCAGCCCAACACCACCACTTCTCATCTCCATTCCAATCGCCAACATGAAGCTCCTCGTCTGCCACGGCTACGGCATGTCCTCCGAGATCTTCAAGGAGATGTGCGGCAGTCTCACCAACGGCATCGGCGCTCACCACGAATACGTCTTCGTAGACGGCGAGGTCAAAGTCAACCGATCTTGTAAGCCACATCCATCGCACAATCGATCCTCGGCAAAGAATGATCTCGACTGACAATCTCTCTAGCCATGGCCGACTTCATCCCAGGCCGACATCTCGCATACTGGGACGCATGGAGTGCCGACGGTATCCAAGCCGCCAACGAGCTGATGGAGGAGACGCTCGCCGAGCACGGCCCCTTCGATGGTGCCCTGGCATACAGCCAAGGCGGAGCGTTTGTGCTCGGCTACTGCCTCCAGCACCTGATCGATCGTCCCGGCGTGCCATTGCCGTTCAAATTCGTCTGCTTCTTCGGCACCGCCGCCGCACTCTCCGCGGACCCGGAGTACAAGACGAAGGAAATCATGGCTGCTCTGAACCAGCTCACCGATGAGGAAAAGGACGAACTTCACGAGGGTTTCATCAGCCGCAAAGGCCACAAGGATCCTCGAGAGTTTTCCGTCATCAAGGAGAACAAAGTCCAAGGCAAAGAAAGGGAAATCTTCATCGCTCTCATCGACATGGTGCAAGCATCCCTCGGCGCGAGAAACTTCTTCGGCATCGACGAGTCGGACGAGACCAACGCCATCGATGACGACTCGTACAATCTGGAGGACTTTCCTCGCTTCTTCAACGCCGTCTACACCACGCAGAAGATCAATATCCCCACGGTTCACGTCCGTGGCCTGAGAGACGACCCGGCACCGCTCAAGCTGGCCGAGCTGGCGCAGGAAATGTGCGATCCGACCATGACGCAGCTCGTGCGGTATGATGGCGTGCACGAGATCCCGCACAAGGCCGAGGATGTTCTGCGCATTCGCCAGGCGATTGACAAGGCGTATGTGATGGGGCAGAGCAACCACTTTGATATTCCCAAGATCTCGTCTCGGCCGATGGAGCAGGCGGTCATGGTGGCGGCGTGATGAGGAGGAGCATGGGAATTGAAGTTCGGGAGGAGTTTTGAGTTGGCAGGAACTGAGATTTCATTTCCTTTGGCATTATTTGATCATATTGATGGAGTTTGGGGCATGCATTTCATGAGTTTGATGAGGCGTGATAAGAATTGTCATCAAAATTAAGACAATTTCACACATTGACCGTGTTCAATTCCGGAAGGCGTTTGCTTCCGTTTCCCGTGTCACGTGACCAAAACACAATGCTCGCGTCGGGTCTTTTCCCCGAACAATCTTCCAGGTTGTCCACTTCCTTCCTTGACAACAACCACATCAAAAATCCCTCACCAACAGTTTGCCGATCAAACCTCCCGTCCATATCCTTGACAACAACCACATCATTCCCTGAACACTAACCATGATGATTGTTTCACGGCACTTCCGCCTCTCTTCACAGGTGCAGTCCTACGGCCGACGACGCTGACACGGCGACGGCGACGACGACGACGACGACGACGAGGATTACGACGACGACGAGGATTACGTTCATCATCTATCTGCAGCATGGCTCCACTCCATGTATTCGTCTTGAGACACAACAAGCCTTGCCTGCTCCGAGCTTGTCCTGTCTTGCCTTGCCTCGCCTTGCCTCGTCAGCCACGAGGAATGATATCAATCCCCACATCTACCGCATTGATGGGCCGTCAAGGTCCACAAGAAGCAATGGATTCGAAGTCCCTCGAGTGGATCGCCGCGACATAAAATGGAGCGGCTGATCTTCTGCCCTACCGTCCGCGTCCCAATGTCTCCTCCCGACCCACGCGGAGGCCATGCAGTCTCCAGTCTCCACGCATCGTTTACGCTGCCCATGAGTGGTTCGGTTGCATTGCACGGACCTGTTATCAAGCGCCCACATGGCATTGTCAAGGACCGTCCCTCACTCTCGGTATTCCGACGTGGATCCTCCATCCAGTCCCGCTAAACCGCCGCGGAGCAAATCATCACGAAACTCCAGGAAACCTGCCAACCTGCATATCGTTCGCGCTAGTGTCCTTGCCACATGCGAGACCACAGCACCTCATCCATCAGCATTATCGTTCCATCTTCGCCTGTGATATCGGATGATAGAAGCTATGCACCGCTGAATCATTGTCTCGCAGCCCACGCGGTGGAATAACGCTCCTCGCCGAGAAGGCCGAACTGCAGGCGAGCATGTCCGTGCCTTGACCACGGTAGGGAGTGCACCGCTACGAATACTAATAGACAACTTTCCTGCCTTCATCCAGAGTAGGACAACTCCCCTCACACTCCTCGACATACACGCTATTTCTTCTCCTCCTTTCCCGTCCTGCACAACTGTTCCGTCAATCGTTTCTTTTGCACCTCAACCTATACCATGAGTCCTATTATCGAGAACGCAGAGATGGAGCCCATTGCCATCGTCGGCATGGGCATGCGCTTCCCTGGAGAGTCGCACTCCAGCGAGGAGTTCTGGGATTTGCTCCAGAGTGGACGGGATGGATGGAGAACCATCCCGAAAGACAGATGTGAGCAATATTGACACGGCTTGACACGTTCCGACGCATCGCTGACAATCTTCCTTCACAGTCAGCACAGAAGGCTACTATCATCCCGACCAAGCCCGCGCTGGCTCAGTAAGTCTTCGGCCAACTTTGCAACGACCGACACGACTAACTCATCTTCCACGCAGATCTTCGTCAAGGGCTCTCATTTCTTGTCCGGCGAGTACCAGAAAGGCGCCAAGATCATTGACGCTCCATTCTTTGGCATGACCTCCGCCGAGGTCGAAGGCAGCGATCCACAGCAGCTGCATATGCTCGAGGTCTCATACGAGGCACTGGAGAATGCCGGTATCTCTGCATCATCAACAGCCGGCACTGATACCAGCGTCTTCGTCGGCTGCTTTACCCGCGATTGGGAAGCGAGAGGTGGCCGCGACCCATACACTGGTCCCTTTTACGCCGCCACCGGAAACGGTATGAGCATGCTCGCCAACCGTGTCTCCTGGTTCTACGACATGCGTGGCCCGAGTATGACTGTCGATACCGCCTGCTCATCTTCACTCTACGCCGTCCATCTCGCTTGCCAGTCTCTTCGGACTGGCGAGTCCAAGATGGCCATTGCAGGAGGCACCAACATGATTTGCGATCCTTGCTACATGCGCGACTTGACCGGAATGGGATTCTTGAGTCCCGATGGGCGATGCCATTCATTTGACCACCGCGCCAACGGTTATGGCCGCGGTGACGGGATCGGTGCGGTCGTGCTCAAGAAATTGAGCAAGGCGCTGGCGGATGGCGATACGATCCGAGCTGTCATCCGGAACTCTGGTCTCGGTCAGGATGGCCGCACGCCTGGTATCACCATGCCTTCACCTGAAGCTCAGGCGGACTTGATCAGACAGGTCTACAAGGCTGCCGGTCTTGACATGGACCAGACTGCCTACTTTGAAGCCCATGGCACAGGTACGCAGTGATCGACAATCTCACGCTTTACTCCAGTTCTGACCTCATTTCCAGGTACTCCGATCGGTGACCCATATGAGCTTTCCGCCTTGGGCGCCACCTTCGGCGCCACTCGCACCGAGGCAAATCCTCTCTACGTCGGCAGTGTGAAAGCCAATATTGGCCATCTCGAAGGCTGCGCTGGTCTCGCTGGTCTGATCAAGACTGTCCTCGTAGTCGAGCAGGGACAAATTCCTCCAATCGCAGATTTCGAAAAGGTCAACCCGAGACTCAAGCTGGACGAATGGAAGGTCGCTCTTCCCACGTCTTTGGTTCCGTGGCCGATTGCGGGTGTGCGCCGAGCTTCTGTGAACTGCTTCGGATATGGTGGAGGTGAGTAATTGTCTCTGACCGGACTGCATATTTATCAACTGACGACCTGTACCAGCCAACTCGCACGTCATCATCGACGACGCCTACCACTACCTCAAGTCTCATGGCCTGACCGGACACCACCAGACTCTACTCGGACCGCTCGATACTCCGGAGGTTTCAGACGGTTCGGACTCTGGCTTCAGCTCCGGTGCCTCCTCGCCAGGTGACGATGTTGAGAAAGAGTTGCTTCAGCCCAAGCTTTTGGTTGTTTCCACCGTCGACCAGGCGGGTCTCCAGAGGAACGCAGCAGCACTTGCAAAATACGTGCAGGACAACCAGGAGCAGGTGGAGAACATCGAGTTCTTGCAGAACCTCGCGTACACCCTTTCCTCCAGACGCTCCACCTTCGACCACCGATCTTTCGTTGTGGCCCGCTCGGCTTCCGACCTATCGCAACAATTGCAGGCTCCATTGACGAAATTGCGCCGTGGCGCCAAGAACAACAACTCATTCTTCCTGTTCACTGGTCAAGGCGCGCAGTGGGCCACCATGGGCAAGTCGCTCATGGCGTTCAAGACTTACCGCGACAGTCTACAACGTGCCCAGACCGAGCTGAAGCGCCTCGGCTGCACCTGGAACCTCATCGAGGAGCTCAGCGCCAGCAAGGAGACTTCGCGCATTGACCGACCTGAGTTCAGTCAGCCTCTTTGCACTGCTCTCCAGCTCGCTCTCGTCGATTTGCTGGCTGAGTGGAGCCTCACGCCCAAGTCCGTCGTTGGACACAGCAGTGGAGAGATTGCAGCAGCTTACACCGCCGGCTTCCTCGCTCACGAGCAGGCCATCAAAGTCGCGTACTGCCGTGGTCTCTTCTCCGCTGACGTGGAGCCTCGCATGGGTACCACCAAAGGCGCCATGATGGCAGTCGCTCTGTCCGAAGCTGAGGTCCAGCCTTACCTCGCCATGGTACCGCCGGAATCCGTCGTCGTCGCATGTGTCAACTCTCCCGACAGCGTCACATTATCCGGCGATGAGACTGCCATCGACGTTCTCGAGAAGAAGCTCCAGGATCTCTCCATCTTTGCGAGGAAATTGCGAGTCAAGACTGCTTACCACTCTCCGCACATGCGCTGCATTGCTGATGACTACCTGGCCGCCATGGATGACATTGAAGTTGCAACCACCACGCCCAAGGCCACCATGTTCTCCTCCGTCACTGGCGGCACGATCCTCACCGCGGCCGACGTCGATGCTTCGTACTGGGTCAAGAACATGTTGGGATGTGTCCGATTCTCCGATGCCGTTCAGGCTTTGGTGACACAGCCTGCCGCGGCTCCCGGTAAGGCAAAGACTCGCCGCAAGCTTCCTGTCGTCTACTCCGCCGTGGTGGAGATTGGTCCCGCCGAGGTGCTCAAGGGACCTCTGCTGCAGATCTTGAACGCAGTCGATGGCAAGCTGGCTACGTCAGTACCTTACACCGCACTCCTTTCTCGCAATGTGGACGCTGCTCACTCTGCACTCACCGCGGTCGGAAAACTGTGGGGACACGGCATTACCGTCGACATTCACAAGCTGAACTTCCAGACCGAGCCTGCCACTCCACTGCAGTCTCTGGCATGCCTACCACCTTACCGATGGAACCACAAGTACTACGAGCACACCAGTGCGTACGCCAAGACGGTCCTCAACCGCGAAAAGCCTCGAACCGATCTCCTTGGGTTCGTTGTCGACACGGCTTCCGCTGCTGAGCCCAGATGGCACAACTACATTCGTCTCTCTGAGCAGCCTTGGCTGGGTGATCACCGTGTCCAGAACAACGTGCTCTATCCTGGCGCTGCGATGGTCGTGCAGGCCATCGAAGGTGCACGCACGCTGGCTGACCCGAAGAAGACTCTGAAGGCGGTTGAGGTGCGAGACATTGTGTTCAAGAAGGGTCTCGTGATTCCGTCTGGAGATGGCTTTGCCGAGACTGAGATCCACTTGAAGCCAACATCATCGCCCTCTGCCACCGAGACTGCATGGACGTTCGAGGTATACTCTCGCAACGGCGACGATCCGTGGAACACGATGTGCACTGGCACGGTGTCTCTTCTCTACAACGGCGACGACTTTGGCGAAGGTGCTCGAGAGTGGCAGTCTGAATCCGCACTGTACGACGACATTCGCAAGCGTGCTTGCAGAGTCATCAAGCCAAAGACGTTCTACAAGCTGTTCGACGACAAGATGGGTCTGCAGTACGGTCCGCTGCACCGCAATGTCACCAAGGCAGTGTCTGGATTTGGCGAAGGTTACGGTGTTCTCACTGTGCCCGACACCAAGTCTGCCATGCCATCGGAGTTTGAGTACCCTCACCTGATCCATCCGGCAACTCTGGACGCCATCTTCCACCTGCAGGCTCTCGGATACCTCCACAGTCTGTCTGGGAATGAAACTCTGGTTCCGATCAGCATTGACAGCATTTACGTCGCCGCCGATGTGACTACAGCGCCTGGAACTGAGCTGCATGGATACAGCAAGGGTGATCAAAGTGGCTCCGGCGACACTGTCGGCGACATCGTACTATCTGATGATGCTTGGGAGGCGCCAAAGGTGGTTGTCCGTCGCTTCTTGTCCCGCGACATCTCGGCTACCTCCGCCGCTTCATCCGACAGTGGATCTCGCAAGTGCACTCGCATGGATTACATCCCTCTTCACCAGGGCGACATCCAAGTCACGCCCGAGCACAGCGACGACGGCGAACAGGCAGTCATCATCGAGCCCGAAACGCCATTGCTCAAGCTGGACGAGCTCGTCATCCTCCACGCCTTCAAGGAGTCTGTCGAGTTGCCACTATTGGTCGCGGAGCTTCAAGCACGACTTGCATCCTCGTGCACTACTATCACGACACTGCATCCGGAGTCGATCAATTTCGAGAGCATCAAAGGCAAGGTTGTGCTGTCGCTGCTCGAGATCGAAGAATGCTACGTTGATGGCTGGACTGAGAAGCAATTCTCTTGGCTCCGCGATCTTGCCTCCAACGCCGAGTGTATTCTCTGGGTTACCCGTGGTGCTGATGTCGGCACTGCTGAGGGTTTGAGATTCGCTAGCACGACCGGTCTTCTGCGAACGATCCGTGTTGAGAAGCCGCAGCTTCGCCTCTTCCAGCTTGACCTTGATGGCAAGGAGAAAATCTCGGACGACCACAGCATTGACTTCATTGTCGACGCTTTTGAGTCTTCCGTTCTGTCGGGTGCGAAAGCTGTCGAGCAGGAGTTTGTCCAGATCGGCGACAAGCTGTGCGTGCCTCGCCTTGCGACTGATGAGAGCTTCCACGCCGAACTTCAGCAGGGCGTTGCTAGTGTTCCTGTGGAGCAAACCCTTGAGTCGCTGGATTACCCCGTCCGAGCTGTGGTCTCTCCCGACAGCCACGCTCTGCACTTTATCAAGGACGAGGGCAACGATGAACCTCTTGCCGATGACGGTATTGAAGTCCAGCCGTCCGTGGTCATGCTCAGCTCTGCTGAGTTCACTCCCGGAAACACCGTCGGCCGAGATGCCGTGGGCACCGTGACTGCCATCGGAGCCAAAGTCACAGAATACAGCGTTGGAGACAAGGTCATCGTCTGTGCGAAGAACTCCCTCCGCAGCCGTCTGCGGGTTTCCGAAGGCTTTGTGCGACC
This sequence comes from Zymoseptoria pseudotritici STIR04_4.3.1, assembly GCA_000223685.2. Lineage (NCBI taxonomy): Eukaryota > Fungi > Ascomycota > Dothideomycetes > Mycosphaerellales > Mycosphaerellaceae > Zymoseptoria > Zymoseptoria pseudotritici. The sequence goes on from AFIR01000493.1 coordinate 68,261, forward strand.
GCAACCCAGTTTCATTGCCGATGCAGTCGCTGTGAACCTGCCGTCAGCCATCACCACTGCGTACTTGTCCGTCATCGAGCTTGGCAAGATCAAGAAGGGCGACTCGATCCTTATCACAACCGAATCTGGCTCCAACACTGCTGCCATCATCTTGTTGTCTCAATACCTGGGAGCCACGCTTTATGCCTCCTACAACACGGCATACGAGCGTCGCTGGCTGGTGGAGCACATGGGTCTGGAGGACGACAATGTCGTCCAGGTCAACCGCGGCGACAAGTTCAAGGAAGCGCTCTTCCATCGCACTGGCGGCCGTGGCGTCGACTTGGTCGTCTCCTCTGTCGCTGATGGCGCTGCGCACTACACGGTCAACTGTCTTGCTCCGTTTGGTCGCTGCGTCAGTCTTGGCTCGGGCGCTGTCCTTTCTTCCTCCGCTGCTCTTGCGCAAGGTGTGACTGTCACAAACCTGGACCTTGATTACCTCCGAGACACGACTCCGAATGAAGTCTCCCGAGTCTACCAAACTGCGTGGGCTCTGGCTCATCAGGGTATCTTCCACATCTTGCCGCCGAAGAGGAATCAGGATCTGTCCGGTTTCAACGGCACGACTCCTCTGCCGGAAAATCTCTCGCTTCCTGGAGGAATGGCCGTCAACATCGATCTTAAGAACGTCATTCTCGCTGCTCCGACTCCACCGCCGACTCTGGCACTCGATCCAGAGGCCACGTATGTCCTCGCAGGTGGACTCGGCGGTATCGGTCGCTCCATCGCTGAGACCATGTTCGCGGCCGGCGCTCGCAATATCTCGTTCATCTCTCGCTCGGGTGCGAAGACGGAAGAGGCGAAGACTCTGCTTAACTCGCTGCAGCTTCGCGGTTGCAATGCCAAAGCGTACCCGTGCGACGTCTCGTCCCAAGCTGCAGTTGCTGGGTTCGTGCAGGCTTCTCTTGACCGTGGCGAGAAGATCAAGGGTGTTGTGCAAGCTGCTATGGTGCTTGAGGATTCGGTATTCGACAACATGACTTTCGATCAGTGGACGAGGTCTACCCAGCCAAAGATCACTGGTAGCTGGAACTTGCACACTGAGTTGCCGAAGGATATGGACTTCTTTATCATGCTGTCGTCCATGGCGGGCATCATTGGTAACCCTGGACAGGTAAGACATCCGCATAATGTTCTTCGGGCTGCACGGACTAATTGTTATCTCACAGGCCAACTACTCCGCTGCCGGAACCTACCAAGACGCTCTGTCCGTCCATCGCCGCAAGAATGGCTTCAATGCAACGACCATCGATCTAGGCATCGTCTCCGACGTCGGCTACATCGCCGAAAATCCCGAACAATTCGAACGTCTCCGTTACCTGAAACCCCTCTTCATCTCCGAGCGCGACCTCCGCCTCCTCCTCTCCGCCGCCATGCTCGGTACCACCCGCAACGGCCTCCCCGTCCCACCACAAGTCGTCACCGGCGTCGGTAGCGAACTGATGCAAGACGGCAGTATCGGCTCCGCCATGGCCGCCGATCTGAAGTACACGAACCTCCACGGCGCCAGCGGCGACGACTCGGCCAATGCTGGCGAAGACGAACAAGCCCAGGAAGCGCTCAAGGCGTGTACCAGTCTCGCTGCCGCTGCGGATGTTGTGGAAGGAGTGTTCGCGGCGAACATCGCCAAGGCGACGGGTATGGAGCCCGAGGATGTGGATATGGAGAAGCCGATGCATTCGTATGGTGTGGACTCGCTGGCGGCCGTGGAGGTCAGGAATATGATCTTCAGGAAGTTCAGGGCGGAGGTCAGTGTGTTTGATTTGTTGAGTACGATGGCTTTGAGACGGTTGGCGATTAAGGTTGTGGCGAGCAGTAAGTTGCCGAAGAGTGAGGTGCAGATGTCGGCGCAGGAGAAGGCGGCGGAGAGTGAGGATTGATTGATTGATTGATTGATTGATTTGATCGCTACGAATACATTTGATGCGGTATGGCGTTTGGGGTGGGTATATCAGGGTTGGAGTTGGAGGGTTGGATTTATCTCAGATCATGTATATTTCAGTCGATTTACACATCACAATATCCTTCGGGATCCCTTCTCTACGGCTTGGAACATCCTGATACTCAATGCCCTCCGAGTGTTCTTGGAGCGAATGGACGACAAGATCTTAGCGCAAAGCATCCCGAGGCGGGGTCCCAAGAGAATGACGACGATCAAACAAACCACGGTCGGCACAACCGTCTCTTCATTCTCATCAATTTTCACTGGACACGCCCACCATGAAGTCTCCGATCCCGGATTACCTCAATCGAGTCCTCGACAATGCCCGTGCCGATGAATCTGGCGCTCCCGCCGGCTATATCGACGTGCTCTCGAGGGCGGATACGTCCCGACTGGCCGTAGCCATTGCAATGGTGGACGGCAACGTCTACAGCGCCGGCGACGATGAAGTCGAATTTTCCATCCAGTCCATTTCCAAAGCATTCGTCTACGCTCTTGCCATCGAGGATGCCGGTCTCGCGCACGTCTTGGAGAAGATTGGAGTCGAGCCCTCCGGCGACGCATTCAACGAGCTTTCGCTACATGAAGGCTCAAATCGCCCAATGAACCCGATGATCAACGCTGGTGCTATTGCCGCCCACTCCTTGGTCGTCGGACCCGACGCAACTTCAGAACAGCGAACGCAACGCATCTTGAAAGTCATGTCCAAACTGGCTGGTCGGCAACTCCATGTGTGCGAGGAGGTCTTCGAGGCTGAGATGAAGGACTGGGACCGCAACATGGGACTCGCGCATATGCTCAAAGCCGCTGGCATTCTTCGCGGCGATCCTCGCGAGGTCGTCAGGGGCTACATCCGACAGTGTTCGATTAATGTCACGGTTCGAGATCTTGCCCTCATGGCTGCGACGCTGAGCAATGCGGGTTTCCACCCGGTCACTTCTGAGCGCATTTTCCCGCATGATAGTGTACGACAGGTCTTGTCGGTCATGACGACTTGTGGGATGTACGATGCAGCGGGAGATTGGGTGTCGCATGTGGGTATACCGGCGAAGTCAGGCGTGGCGGGTGGGATTCTGGGTGCGCTTCCTGGACAGGTTGGTCTTGCTGCTTTCTCGCCGAAACTGGACGATAAAGGGAATAGTGTGCGTGGTGTTGCTATTTGTGAGCAACTATCGAGAGACATGGGTGTAAGTTCCGGAAGTTCCAAAGCTCGCAGCATCCGAGAACGTCTCGAACTGAGCGGAGTCTTGGAAATATCCAAGCCTTACTCTATAAGCGTTGCTGACCCGAGAATAGCTTCATATGATGGACGTGGCTCAGATCGCCCGCTCCACGGTCACCTCAAGCATCGCAAACTTGAATACGGCCGATGACCATGCAAACTGTCGGCGTCGAGTGGCCATCTTCCACATGCGTGGAGCAGTCCGTTTCGCTGGTTCCGAGATCTTGACAAGAGCCTTGGTTCAAAAGCTTGGAGACGCAGATCCGAGTGATCCCGAGTCTGGAGCATACGCAGACGCATGCGCGGTGGTGCTCTCGTTTCGGGATGTCTTCTCGCTGAACAAGGTCGCACGACGAATTGTGCATGAGAATATTAATCGCTTGCTGGCCGAAGGGAGACGGGTCGTCGTCATTGATCCGACGGACGTGCTGCGATGGGAGACGGACGGCAAGGACATGCATCCTGAAGTTGTTGAGAATCAGGACGAGGCGAGAGAGTGAGTTGACTACCTTTTCTGAACACTCCTCGCGTGATGATGTGTCTGACCATTTCACAGATCGATCGGCGGAGCCGGATGCTCTGCTACAGTGGAGCAGAGCTGGTAATTAAGGCTTGAACGAGGCCGGCCCTACGTTCCGATTTTTACCCATATTCTATGGCCTACAATCTAAGACCGTTCGAGAGTACAGCCTGGTCGGATATGCCTCGAGCGTCGGTTTCGGACGAGAAGCGAAAAGACCCTCCGATACTCGGAGATCTGTCTCGTATTGCCCGGAGACCGAGATCTGCAGGTTGGAATCCGCGTCTGCACAAGGAAGCGGTCCCGCGCCACTGGGACCATCAGATCGTATCGAGTACTGCCTGACCAGGGCGGCGACTGAGAATGCCGCTATAAGCGCTGTTTCTGTATGCTGGTCGTGGTCTGGAACATGAGCTTGCCCTGTGTGCTCGTACCGCAAAGACGCGGCTAGGAACATTCTGGCGCCAAAGGCATCAACATGGTTGGGATTGCGACCAGACATTCATATGGTGTCCAAACCGGTGTCGAGTACACAGCAGCGTCAGAGAAATGTCCCCACGCTTCTCGACGGCAAGAAGTACACATTTCAGGCACTGTCCGTCAGCTCCGCTCTTACATACAACGACACCGACCATGCACCAACAACTGCATGTCATGAATGTGTTCTGACACCTTGCTGTCACAGCGTCTCTTGGCTCGAGAACAGGAATTATCGCCGTGGTTCGAGGAAGGCAGCCGGCCAGCTGATGCCTTGACCGTCAAGTCTGCTGTACATATTTTCCGATCGGGATCGATCGACCAGCCTTTCGTTCGCTGGACAGACAGACTATCAATCATTCGCTACTTGTCCTTCCTGTCCGCTCCAGATGTGCCCATCAGCGGTACGTCTCTCTGCCCTCTGTTGTTTTCTGACGATGCGAACTGAGTCTCTGGTCTGCCTTGCTGAACTTGCGGGAATCACATCCTACTCCAACATTCGATCCTGCCATATGTCTCTGCCTCGGCTCATGAGGTCCATGCCAAGTGATCTGCACGCCATGCAGCTGTATAGCAACGCCACACGAAGCTGTTACAGAGGCGCCAAGCACGAGACATTCTCCGAGAAGCCTTTGCCACTCTCCTACAAATCTGCTGAAATCCGGACCGTGGCGACAGACTCTGTTTCGAGGCCACAAATCGTTCCGATATCTGTGTGCCGTCCGTTGTACAATTCAGACAGCCTTCGAGAAGACAGCTCGTGCCGCGGCTTGTCGACGGAGGAGCTCTTCAAGTTGTCGTGCCCGCTCGTCGATCACAAGCAAGCGATAACACCATCGCACTCGTGGCTGACAGTGCTTGTCTGAACTTGGAAGGTCCCTTTCCCGTACCAACTGCTATTGCTAGTCCGTTGCGCACTACTCGCGAGCTGTGTCGCCTTGGTATTCTTGACCGTCTTGTCTCCTTCTTGAAGTCGAAAAGATTTACAGCCGCCCCTCACGGGCATATCCAGCTGTATGGTATACATTGTATGTACACGGCCGATGCCGCTCCAAGCTACGGTAGTACACCGATGGAACGCTGTGTGTGAACGACCAGGCAGGCAAGATGGAAGATGTCAAGGCCACATAAGTAGATGGCCATGTCGTCCAGGATTAAGGCAAACTCATCTCGCCATTTGTCCTTGCCATACCGACTATGCAGTCTTTCTTCAACCTCCTATTGGCAGTACCAGCTGTACTGGCTGCTGCAACAATCGACAGACGTCAGACTGCCGAAACAGTTTCAGGCTCTTGGATTGCCCGAGTCGACGACAACGGAGCCCTCCCAGCTGTTCTCGCTGCGGTACGCACTGCCACTGGCGCAGAGGCCAAACACTCATACAGCATCGGCAGCTTCAAGGGCTTTGCATTCGATGGCGATGATGATCTCGTCAATCTGGTTGCGAACATCGCATCGATTCGCAGCATTGAACCCGACACCACGGTGTACGCTTCGGCTCCGGTGATCAACCAGCGTGCTTTGGTCGAGCAGTCTCCGGCAGAGTACGGCCTTGTCCGGATCTCTCGTCGCACGACCGGAGGTTCGACTTACACATACGATGATTCCGCAGGCGCTGGCTCCACCGTGTATGTTATTGATACCGGAGTCAACACTGCCCACGAGGACTTCGGCGGACGTGCGGTTGTTGGAGCAAGCTTTGTCCTGTTGGAGCCGAAGACTGATCTCAACGGGTAAGCATAGTCTACCGCAAGGCACTTCGTTCAGCCAGATGACTGACGGTTTCACAGACATGGTACTCACTGCTCCGGTACCGTCGCCGGCTCAATATACGGCGTCGCGAAGAAAGCGAACATCATCGGGGTCAAGGTCCTGGGTGCTCTCGGGACTGGTCTCAACTCTGGCGTGCTTGCTGGTATCGATTGGTAAGTAGCAGTGAGGGCATTGTCCGAAAACAGCAAAAGCTGACCGACCGTAGGGCCGTCAACGACGCTCAGCAGAAAGGTCGCACTGCTCGTTCTGTCATCTCCATGTCTCTCGGAGGTGGCTTCTCCCAGACCACGAACGATGCAGTCGCAGCAGCCGTGGATGCCGGTGTCTTCACTGTGGTCGCAGCTGGAAACGATGGGGCTGATGCCAGTCAGACATCACCGGCTTCGGAGCCATCTGTCTTCACCGTTGGTGCGACGGATCGCAACGATAACCGCGCAAGCTTCAGCAATTTTGGTCCGGTCGTGGATCTCTTCGCTCCTGGTGTCAACATCACGAGGTAAGATCCATGTTTCCGCCACAGCTGCTTTCATAGATATGTTTGCTAATTTGTTGATATAACAGCGCCTGGATTGGTGGAAAGACCGCAACGAATACCATCTCGGGTACGTCAATGGCTTGTCCGCATGTCGCTGGTCTCGCCGCCTATATCATCGGTCTTGAGGGCACTCGAACTCCCGCTGCCTTGGGCGAGCGGTTGGTCGAGCTTGCGACCAAGGATGTCATCGTGGCTGCTGGTGCGGGTAGTCCGAACGCCCTCGCGTACAATGGGGCGGCATGATAGTACGAGGTTCGAATACGTAGAAGTCGATGTATTGGAACAGAGGACGTTGGTTGCGTGGACATGCTCCGCTCGCTTCTCGAATCTTTCGTAGTCCTCAAGACTCAAGAGAAATCCCCATTAGTATCAAGGTCCGGCTTAAGCGGCCTGAACCCGCCGACTTTGCCATTCCTTCGCACCTCTGTATAAACAGTTGTAATCCATGAACTCGTCCGGTCGCCTGCGAGGATATCAGCATGAAAGAATCATATGGGCCAAGTCAATAGCAACTCACATCTTCACCTCATTGCTGCCCTTCTCCGTCGGAGGCCTTGCCGCATCCCGACTGTATTTCTGAATCAAAGTCGCTCTCTCATACCGGCATTTGAACACCTGCTGTAGCAAGCTGTTCACTTCTTCCATCGACGGAACGTCTCGCACGCCTACGAAAAACGCTCCAAGCGCTTCAGCATCCTCGACCGCCTGGCTTGCACCTTGCCCTTGAGTTGGAAGCATGGCATGGGCCGCATCACCAATCAAGATGACTCTTCCTTTCGTCCAGGTCCGGAGGGGAGGGAGATCTCTCAGCTGCCAGAGACCGAGATCTTTCGCCAGTCGGAAGGGTTGTTTGACCCAATCGGGGAAGTCCTTGAAGGACTGTAAGGCTTTGTCAAGGTCTCCCGTCGACCTCCACGATTGTTTCCCATCAGCATCCTCGTTCATGCGTTCGTCAGGGACCAGTCCGACGATGCTGTAGACAGAGGAGTCGCGTGCCGGACCCGAGATCACACGGCAGTCATGGGCAAAGAGCATGGAAGTGTAGGGGTCCCTCGGATGGATATTGGAGCAAAAGCCCGGCGCTTCCTTCTCCAATTGCTCGGTTGGGAGCATGAAGCGGTAGAGGGATAAGCCGGTAGGGATTGGTGCAACATCCTCACCGAGGACACAGCGTCGTAGCATACTGTGTATACCGTCCGCGGCGACAATCAAGTCGGCCTTGAGCTCCTCGCCATTTTCCAAGACGACAATCCCAGCTTCGCAATCACAACCCACCACACGACTCGACACTCGAATCTCCACAGGCGGTCCATTCCTCTCCTCCGCCATCGCCGCTTGCTTCAAACACTCATGCAGATCCTGCCGATGATACATAACCCTATCCGCTCCATACTTCGACTTCGTCTTCAACGGAATCTCACCAACTTTCTCCCCATCAACATTGAAAATCCGAAACCCTCGATCGACCATTCCTCTCGCCATCGTGGTCAACAGTTCTCCCAACTTCCACTCCTCCTCCAGTATTCGAGAAGCGTTCGGTTGAAGGGAGATGGTGGCGCCAATCTCAGCATGCAGACGCGACTGCTCGAGGATGATGATTTGTCGTCCGGGCGCTCGGAGTGCGATTGCGGCTGAGGTTCCGGCGATACCGCCGCCGACAATGATGATCTGGAACGCCGGTGAGGAGGCCATTTTGCACGGGGGAGGGGAGGATTGGGAAGGTGAAGATGGTGGAGAGAGTGATTGCTTTGATAAGGGTGAGTTGGTTCATTGCTGGAAGGGTGGACTCGGGTCAGGTTACAGCACCGACGAGCTATACGTGATTCATGAATCAATTCAACTGCCGTCCATTCTATCCTTGTCTCCGTGGAGGGTCTAGTCGTTCTTGGACGGTGTGAGCTGCTGCCATGCGGACGCTCCTCTTCGGAAAGTGGGCGGCTCGCCACAAATTCCGATTGGGCCAAGCTTGGAATACAGTGCCGAAATGTGGGCAGGATCGGGATTTGAGGGAGGTTCATAGGCGGGAAATGTGGTGAACCGTTCCTAAGCAGATTCGCCAAACAACGAGGCAAGCTTGTCGAGAAGGGGCGAATCTTGTATGATGGCATCGGGTAGATATATCGGCACCTGTGACTCTTCTCCTGTTAGACACAGATCGCTCAGATATTGACCCACCTTCGACAGACTACAATCCAGCCATGTCATCCACGGCAACCGAGACTGTTCAATCGATCCAGGTCAAAGCACCATCCCAGGCCCTCAAGGTCGATGGCAGCGACCCAAGCTATGGCGACTGGAGAGATGATCTTGCACGAGATGGCTATGCAGTGATCAAGGGAGCCATTCCGCGGGAAAGGGCAGACAAATATGCTGATGCAATGTTCAGTTGGCTTGAGGGATTGTAGGTCGAAACTTTCCAGATTGTATCGCATGCGCTCACCGTTCTCCAGCAATCTCGGCTTCGATCGAAACGATTTGTCGACCGTCCACAGAGACAAGCTACCACACATTACCGAGAAAGGCATGTGCTTGCAGTACGCCGTCACCCACGAGGACTTTGCCTGGGCGATGCGCGGCGAGCCTGGCGTTGTTGGAGCTTTCGAGAAGGTATACGATACCGAGGATTTGATCGTGTCGTTCGATGCCATCAATTTCAGTTTTCCCAAGTAAGTCAGACTCGTCGAAAATGTCCGTCTCGAGAATGATCGTTGATATCCTGCGACAGCCGCAAGGACATTCCAGAGAACAAACCGTGGCCGCATCAAGACCAAGATCCTCTCAAGGCTGGTTTCAGGTGCCTCCAGGGCCTTGTGAACATTCTTCCAAACGGGCCCAAGGACGGCGGTCTGATCGTCTGCAAAGGCGGTCACTTGGCCTCGACAGAGTTCCATCGTGTCTTCGCGGACGAGCCACGCATCCCGGCATGGACGCCGGAGTGGTTCGGATTCACGCCAGCGGGCATGGAGTGGCTTGACCAGCAAGGCTACAAATGGGAAAAGGTCTGCGCCGAGCCTGGAGATCTCCTTGTAAGTCGACCGAAGAGCACAAGACCTGCAGTGGTGCGAGAAGGTATCTTGGCCTCTGCAAGCAGCTCTTGACCCGCCCTCGACTCTTCCGAATCCAGGACATCACTGACCTTCCGCTCTTCTCTTTCAGGTATGGGACTCTCGCACGCCGCACTACAATCTCCCCTCTGAGTCCACGTCGCCGCGGTTCGCCGTGTACACCTGCTACATGCCCGTGGAGGTCGCGACGCAGGAGGACTTGGTGAGGAAGAAGGAGGCGCTGGAGAAGTGGGCGGGTACCACGCATTGGCCGAACGCAAGGCATGTAGGCGGGAACATTGCGATGAGGGACGGCGTGGAGGATCCGCACAATCGGCCAGAGCCGGTCAACAAGCCAGTCTTCGACCAAAGGACGTGGAAGTTGACGGGCGTGCCGTATATCAAGGCTTGAAGGTGAGCGTATAAGAGGACGAAGACGGTAACTTGTGCGCGTATATCAAGGCTTGAAGGGCTGGATTGTACCCTTTGTTGTTGACTTGGATCAGAGTAGTCCTCGGGATCAAAGGACACGAGACTCGACGTCTTTGGTTGATGCCTGAGGCATTACTTACTTTCGTTATGCCTTTCCGTTTGTTCGTGTAAACGTGCCTTCTTCCTTCACTCTACCCTTTGAACGACCAACCAACGACTTAGCGGGCTTGAAAATCAATTCTGACTTGGACACCCTCGTATTAAGACGTGAGGTACATTGTAAGGCCGGGGGAGGAGTGTACACTGCTTCGCCGACCCGCATTCGGTATGCCTCTCCCCTGCCATGTCTCACGTTGAGAGATGAGTCTGGCGGTCACACGACGGTCTGGTCATGGCTGAAATGCTGACAGCGAGGTTCTCGGTGGCCATCAGTCGCGCGTGATGCCGTGGTAGTCTGATAAATGCTCAGATGATGGTGCTATCATCGTCGGCTTCGTCGAATGGCGCTGAGGGCCGGTGGCAACGAGCGGAGCCGATGGGCCATGCGATTCAGGCGAACGAAGACTTTCCGCGTTGGTCATTCGTGTAGTCACATTTCCGCTGACATTGTTTGTCTCTCTGAAGGTCTCCTGGAACTCGGAAGGTCCGCATTCGCAACGGTTGCCCTGAGTGTGCAAGACATATGGAGACTTTGAAGTGGTGTGACTCTTGGTGGTACGACTGGCGGTGGTAAATTATCACACAGGCCTGATGCTGGGCTATCAAGTTCCACCAATGGATACCCAGCCTTCGTGTCGACGAGTCGACGACGGCATTTCTATCGACGATGTTGAGCGCTGAGTAAGATCTACTTTATGCTTTGGCGAGACTCTTCGATTTGCGAACGGTCCAGACATCATCGCAGCGACCGCTTCCGATGCCAGGCAGCCAGGGTAAGTCCAGTCTCAGGCCTCGATTGGTACGCTCACTCGCAACAAGCTCTCCACGACCATGTCCGCTTTCAAATTGGCCATCAGTTCACCAGTGGGACGACCTGCTCGCGCGTGGCCGTGTTGAGATCACATCCGCGTTGCACTGGAATTCCATAAGAGCCCATTCTCGCGTTATCAGAACCCGCTTCCTATTCATTATCATCGTCCATCACTTGCAATTATTACTATTAAGTGCCTCATTACTACCTTCATCGACCAATTGATTATTATGCATTTCTCGGAAGCCCTTCTCTTCCTGGCTTCTGCCCTTCCGGCCGTCGTGCTCGCCGACGTCCAAGGATCACTACACGTCCCACCAGCGGTTATCCAGCACGGCAAGCGCAGTCTTTCGCCGTTGCACCGCAGGACCTACACTTTTACACCAAAGCCTTGCACACCTGGAGACGACGGTCCGTGCATCCCAAAGGGCGTAATACCTCACACGCCTAAGACCTGCAACATTCCGGTCACGAACGATCCTCGGTTCATTTCGACCGACGCAATTCTCCGAAACGGTTACCCTTTCTGCGACCCGGATTTTGCGCTCTGCAATTGCTCTGTAAGTACAAGACTCTCCGCCTCTCGGACGACCTTTTGCGAAATCTTGCTAACTTGTATCCAGGTACAAGGCCTGTCGCACGACGTTATTATCGAGGTCTGCAGAGAGATTATCTCGCGCCATGATCCCTCGCTTCACATCGTCGACGCCTGCCTGAACGGAAACGATGGTTATTGCGACTATGCAGGCGCATCCTTCGCAGATTTTTCGGGCACCGATATTAAGGACGTCCCCTCCGTCTGGGACTGCGTGAAAGGAAAATATGTTAGTAACTACACGCCTGGCTCGCCTCCTTCTTCTTGAAGTAACAATCGGCTGCTATAGACCAAGCATAGAGATTAAGCATAATAGCTTATAAAAGCGGATCTCGAACTAATTAGGCATTGTCGGTGGACTAACTTAATCTCTCGACGTCAGCTCGGCATTTCATACGTACAAGATTAAGACGATTAGCATAGCTCGACGAATGTCTAACCGGAGGTAAAGCATGCTTAGGTAGAGTTATATCTTTAATTCTGTTGCGGTAGTTAATATAGAGTCGAGGCTCGATTCTTTAATTACAATTTAATTTAAGATACATTCTACCGATTTATCCGAACAAACCCTCTCGATTAGTAAGCCTCTACTGCGGCGAGCTGTAGCATTCGCTTGTTAATTTTAGGCTTCTCTAGGGGCTTAGTACGGTTTAGAGGATCGACTTTACTATTCCTTATAGGCAAGCTAGTCTCGCGAATGTTGCAATGCGGCTAGTGCTAGACGAGAGCAAGTTAGCGACCAGGAAGAGATAGAGAATATGTCGACAAGGGAGGAAACTTATAGTAGTTCCCTGCTATCTCTTAAAAAGCTCGCCTTTTAGCTTTAAATCGTCTGGTTTAGCAAACTTCGCAGGAGTTATGTAGACATATTATATATATCGGATAAGATCTCCTTATAGGAAGTATGCATAATATATAGTACGAGAATCCTAGATAGCCTTTAAAAAGAAGGTTAGTATACTAATGCGATGCAGGACTTTAAGCTTCTTACTATATCTCCGGGCTCTATATTTACCTTAACTAGTTTACAACTATAGTCCTTAAACTATTGTACGTCTTGCTCCCTAAAGATAAAGAGGTCCTTAAAGTTAGCTTCCTCCGGAGGCTTGTCTTCGTAATCGTCCTGCTCTCTCTTCTCGGCGAAGAACTAGTCGAAGAGTTTGCTGCTTCCTTTTATTACGATTAAGCCGCCGTCGTCCGCACCGTTTAGCTAATAATTAAGGAGACCCTAGACGCATTATATTCCTTTCTGCTCTGGACTTTAATCGCAATACGGCTAAGGACTCTATATAAGATCCTTTTGCCTCGGGAGGGTAATGTTTATGCCGTCGAAGGAGGACAGAAGTTCGTCGGTCCCCTATAGCTACTAGAAGACTTATCGCACCTTAGGCTCTAACCTAGCCTCCTATACGAACTTCTCGTAGCTTAAGTAGTACAAAAAGTACATTCCTCCTTTAAAGGAAACAGGTAAGTGTTCGCTCGTCTAGGTCGACTCGTCGTTAGGGTCGAATCCTAGGCCGAAACTTTAGAGCTACTCGATCTGCTTTTAGCGGTAGTATTCGGCTCTCTCTGCATCGACGACATTCTTAATAATAGCGAATCTATCCCGGTAGAAGTTATCGCGCTAGTCTCCGTGCTTTTTGCCGTCGTGCTAAATAAGGTTAACGCTAGAGTCTAGAAGCGGATCGTTTGCGTAAGGAGCTATGTTTTCGAGTTAGTTAATTTCTAGTTAGTAGATCGTCTAGTATTGCGACTTTCCGGAATATAGACACTTAAGCCGATAAATATATGCTCCTTATAACTTCTAACTAGAACGTCGCCTAGCAGGTCTTCTAATCCTAGATATAGGACCTACTTATCGGACTCGTTGTAGGGAGCAGGGAAAAGAGGAGTGCGGAGAGTAGAGAGCGTCGAATACTCTACTACTTCGTCTCTCGGGACTTGTAGGCGCTAGTAAGTTAACGATAAACGCATCTCGGTAGGGCTAAACATCGCGTCTTCCTCGACGTAAATAGAAGTCCTAATCGGCAGTTATTAACCCGATACTATTAATCTAGCTAGTTCGTTCGAGGGAGATATATAACGTTTCCTACTTCGTCTTTCCCGGACTATACTATTTACTTCCTACACCTCGACTACCGCCCGAAATCCCTAAGTTACTTACTCTTACCTCTAACGCTATGCCGGTCCCCGTCTAGATCGCCTATAAGCCTATTAGCAAACCCGAAATCGGGGTAAACAACTACTAAGGTTTTAAGCCCGGGAAGACAGAAGTCCTTCTAAAAGGATAGAACGGCTATAGAGCAAAAGCGCTAGAAAGCGATATTCGAGTTAATTATAATATCGAGATCGTAGTGCGAGACGGTGCGAGGTTGTACGTTAATGTTTACCGGCCTAAAGGCTCGGCGGAGAAAATTCCTGCTATCGTTAGATAGTCGTGCTATAGGAAGAAGTATAGCGCTCTAGAGATGCTCCCTATAATAGTATAGGGATGTTGCGTTAGAAAGGACCGCTTGTCTAGTATCGAAAAGTTCGAAGGCCTAGACCTACGGATCTAGTATCCTCGAGATTATGCTATTATCTCGGTAGACTCTCGTAGAACGGGGAATAGCGATAGAGCTATCCCGCTTATAGGATCTTAGGATGCGGAAGATGCTTACGATGTCGTTAAAGCGTTAGCGAAGATAGACTAGTGCAGCGGAAAGGTTAGCATAGCAGGAAACTCTAGTAAGTATATTTAATAGGACGATGCGATTTAGAACTAACACTTCCCTGCTCTTGCTATTATTTAATAGGCTACCGCGGCACTGCAGCTACCTTCCCTCGCCGCTATCGCTCTATAGGAGGGCTCTAGAGATCTCTTCCGAGAACAATTCTGCTAAGGCGGTGTATTCTCTATAAGTAACTTCGACCTAATTACTCGGGAGATTATTAAAGGATATATAGGCGTAGAGGACATAGCAGAGATGTATCGACGCAGTCCCTTAGCTAATGCATACTAGGGCGACAAGCGTCCCGATATAAAGAAGATTATCTGTCTAACATTTATCTCCGGTTCCGACTTTAGCTCTATTTATACTATAGGCGCCGTCCGTGCTTAGCTAGAAGTCTAAGGAAAGAAGTAGATACGATAGAGCAGCTATTAAGAGTAGTACGAGCTGTACTACGATAACTATGCGGATAAAGAGTTGCATTAATACTTCGATCGTTTCCTTAAGGATATCGAGAACGACTTTAAGAAGAAGATGCTAAAGGTCCGGTAGTCTGCGTTGCAATTCGGTAATCGTAAGGCTATTAATAACATTAAATACTCCGACTTCCCTGTCCCGGACACGGAGTATAAAGAGTACTTCCTATATAACAAAACTCTTAATCCCGAGCTAGCTAGTAGTAGCGACGTTGCAATATACAACTCCGAAGACGGCAAAGACGTCGCTAACTTTACTTTTACCTTCTAAGAATGTACTAGACTTATCGGCCTTCCTAAGGCTATCCTTTACATATCCTGCGAAGATTACGACGACATAAATATCTTCGTCTAACTCCGCAAGCAAGACAAGGGAGGCAACTTGCTATACTACCTCTGCTTCCTATTCGACGCAACTCCTGTTAAATCGATCGCCGAGATCCCGGAAAAGCAGCGCTAGAGCACAAATCTCTATAATAGATCTGTTAGTGTATTACGGGCCTCCTACAGAGCCTTCGATCTAGAACGTAGTATCTATCCTTAGTTTCCTTTCTATCCTTATAAGGTAGAAGAGAAGATCCCTCCGGGTAAGATTGTTCGGCTTAAGATTAGGATTTAGTATATAGGCGTCGACTTTAATGCTAGCGAATCGATCTCTGTTTAGGTAAGTGCCTCTATCGGTATCTAGTCGAGTTAAGAGACATAGTTACTAACTTACTTAGATTTCTAGCTAATTTCCTGCTATTGCCGAATACTATACTTAGTCGGAGCCTCGTCTAGATTACGAGTTAAACAAAGGCCGACATAACATCTATATGTCTCCGGATTATCCTAGCAGCATTATTCTACTATTCGTACCGCTCTAATATAGTATAGTCGGGCTTAGAAAGTAGTAGTAGTGTAGAGGTTAGACGTAGATATAATTAACACGATATAGGAAGCTATGTTAATTAATCCGTATAGTTGTCGCCCCGATTAATATGCACCTTAATATTAGG
The DNA here is from genome assembly GCA_000223685.2 of Zymoseptoria pseudotritici STIR04_4.3.1. Taxonomy (NCBI): domain Eukaryota; kingdom Fungi; phylum Ascomycota; class Dothideomycetes; order Mycosphaerellales; family Mycosphaerellaceae; genus Zymoseptoria; species Zymoseptoria pseudotritici. The sequence goes on from AFIR01000493.1 coordinate 83,995, forward strand.
CTGTCCTGCTATCGTGCCTATATATATACTTCTACGGTCCTGCTATCGTACCTGTATATTAAATTAGACTGTCCGGTTAACTTACCTATACGCTTAATTGCCTGTCCTGCTATAATACCGGTGCAGTAAATAGACTGTCCGGCTAACTTATCTATACGCTTAATTGCCTATCCTGCTGTAATACCGGCGTAGCTAACAGACTGTCCGGCTAACCTATCTATACGGCTATTTAACAGATCTGCTATAATTAGACGTAGGCTATATTATGTTGTCTAACTTACTGTCTTGCAAGTACTATACATCTGTTAAACTCCTAAGTCTACTTAGAAGCGTATATAGTAACTTAATTAGCTATAGCATATTCTGCCGTGTCTCGTTCGGTAGGTTTCCCTCGAATACCTTAACTCCTATCGCTATAACCGCTTGTAGATATATTAGGTTATAGTAGTTAAAATCGGTTCCGACTGCGCTAGAGGAGCGTTTAGCACGATCGATAAGCCGTACGCACGGGTTTCTAACGCCTATATGCACAAAAGCCGTCCTTTAATCGCTGTTCTCCTCGTCGAGGAATACACGACTCTCGTGTTCCGCACCTACTTCGAGTCTACTTTAAGTTTGTGCTAAAGATCTACGGTGTAGCATACTGTAAGTCCAAAGTACTATAATCGAATAGTAGAGAAGGAATAAATCGCAGCCTCGAAGCTAGAAGGGTAGCACTTCTCGAGCTAGTCTAACTACTTAAGCAGCATAACAGATTGCTATCCGAGCTAACTTAGTGTTACGCTAGGACTAAAGGTCTTAAAATGCTCGACGGGCTTCTACTTTACCGCATTTACCCGCAAACCGGGCGATAATATCGATATTAGTATATAGACTTATTATAAGGAACTCGCTTAGGAGCAAAGTAATAGTAAGATCTTCCTTTAACGCATGTCGAGCTTCTTCGAGGGATTAGTAACTAGCATCCGTTAGTAAGATCGACCTAAGGATTAGGACGGAGACTTACAGCCCCTTATGTCGTAGCTAGAGGTATAGTTGTGCCTCCGGGTTTAATTTAGCATGTTTGCTAGCGAGCATCGTCGACTGCTAATAGTACTCCTACGTCTGCGCAGCTAACCCGCATAGATATGCATTACGAGCTAATCGAGCGTCGAAGCATTTCGGTAAGCACTTTAATAGATAGCAGTCCGCTAGAAGATCCCGTAGTGCGAGAGGCTCTAAAGTAGCTTAATAATTAATAGCGAAGAACGTCGACCGCTAGGTCTCCGGAGAGCGTGCAAGCTAGAGTTCACGGCATGCAGGTAGTGCAAGCGAGACCTCTGCGTAGGAGATTAAGGGATTGCGAAACTTAGTATAAGTAGTATACATGTCGTAATCGAAGAGATAGTGCACAAGCCTAGATGTATGTTAGCTATTAGCCTAATTCCTTAACCCTTAAGACGCACTTACCTTTTATACGACTCCGCCTCGATCTAGGCCTCCTATTTAGACTTTAACGCCTATTCGTTGTCGACTGCTACAGGTTTAATCCTCGTATATGCTACCCGATCGAGTTTTCCTGCACGACGAAGTCCGGTTATAAGGGGCTGTAGACTATGTTCTCCGATCTCTATCTTCCGTTTAAATCTACAAAACACTGTTACTTCGACCTAAAGCATGTAGGCTTGTAGATACTAGAGATCGCGGATAATACTATTATCCTCCTCTGCTAGTCGATAAAGGGCGACTCGAGCGATCTTAAATAGTATAAGGCCTGTTTTCGAAACGCTTAGTATGCCGAAGCAGATATATCTAGCGGCGATAAGGGCTACGAGTAGTTCTGTCCGGCAGGTTTCCGAATTAAATATATAAGGATGTATCTAGGGATCGACTTCTATTCTCTTTGCGAGTCCGACTTTAAGCAGCATGTTTAGACATGCCGTAGAAGGAAATATCGGTATCGTAACATGCAATTTCGCTGTCTTTAACACTAGTTAGAAGATTCGGTTACGACTCTAAGAGGACAGTTCGTCCGGTAGTTTAAGAGAGGGCAAGAAACGCTAATAAGGCGATTTGGCTATGTCTACCTGCTGCTCGTCTAGGGGTAAGACTTTATGCTTACTAAATGCGTCGGAGTTTGCTTCCGGCTTCTATAGCTATAGCGAGCGCTTAAATATAGCAAATCGTTCCTTTGCGTTGTCCTTTGTCGGTAGTATGCCGGGCTCGGTAAGCTCTCCTTAAGCGGTTAATAGCGGTAAGTAGCCTACCTAAGTATGTATTACTTAGTTAATAGTAGGTGTAAAGTCGACGCCGAAGATATTAGTGCCTTCTAATAACTAGTCTTAGTCCGGCATAAGGCTAAAGATGTCCGGAATCGTCTAAGTTTAAGAAGCGACAAAGTCGGGAGCTATAATCTGTTCGAAGAAAGGAGGGAATAGTAGCATTAAGTCCTAAGCGGCAGTATCCTATTAATTCAGACTATTCGACTATTTATTAATGTTCCTATCGATATTTAGAACAGAGCCGATGTCTTAAGCAGGATCTAAATTCTTGCTCGCTTCTTGCAACGAAACGGCTAATAGCTGTCTCTTCCGCCTCTCTCGACAGCTATTTAAGAAGTTTACTAATGCCTCTTTATCGGCATTCGGGACACCTACCGTTAGATTACCGTCGGTAGTGCACAAGACGTTACGTTTCGTGCAGCGTCGGCAAGGACGATTATTATTGCACTTTAGCTTCGACATAACACATAGATCGCAGGCTTTTGCGGCTCGGATCGAAGGTCGACTTAGACTAGCTCGTCTAAGAGCATCGTTCTTCTTATGCGATGCCTAGTGTCGCAGGAGCAAGTCTCGGCGATTAAAGCTACGAGGATATTTCGAGCATTTAAAGCCCCTCTCGTTGCGGTCTTTATAGCATGCGTTAGCTCCACGCCTAATTTAACCTTATCGGAAGACTTACGACTATCGAGATGTCTGTTTAAATAATTATTTCTTTTATAGGTTCTGTAGTATAGCTAACAAACGAATTCTTTCGGGCTATTAGCTATAGTGCTTTAAGAAACGCCGGGAATTAACGCAAGACGGAACGTAGGCAACAAAATGTAGGTAATCGAATGTAGGTAGTTAAGACGGAGGTTTAAGTTCTTTAACGGCGAGAACTTAAGAAGGACGATCTAGTTCGTCGGCGGAAGAGTAGGCGTCTCGGTAATGCAAAGCCTATCTCGCCTAGAAGCTAAGCCTTTCTTTCTCGTGTCGACATCCTCTCGCTAAGTACCTTAGGGAGTAGTATCTTAATTCCTAGTCGGCTCTGCATAACATCTAATCTATAGCTAGATGCATTGCCTGCTCGTTCTAGCTATAGCCTACAAATCCCGAACGTCTACCCCGACGATCTCTAAGCATTCCCTACGACTTCCCCTCGTTTTAATTCTAGGCAGTTCTAGGGTATATATACGTTATAGTGCTCGTGCGGTCGTTAAGATAAACTTAGAGTAGTTATAAACTATGCCGCATGCTACTTAATCGTTCTACAACTCTATCTTAGACTATCTAATCGTTTGCCTAACCCTCCCGTTTAACTATTAATATAGAGAAGAAGCTCTAAACAACCGTCGATCGTTACGAATGTGTTAACGATAAGAGCGGTAAAGGCGTCTATTAAGAGCCTGCTGCTATAGGCACGGTAACTATTACGGACATAAAGGAGATCTTCCTTATACCGGCACCGAGTGCAGATCCTAGAGGTGCCCTCTCTACTTCGTCGAAGTAATAGCCGCTATACTAATTACTTCGTTTAAAGATCCGTTAAATCTACTACGTTAGAGGAAGATTGTCTTCGTTATCCTTTTAACCCTCTGTACGATATTTGTCCTTCTAGCTATCGATAATTTAAAAGCTAACCGGCGTTAATAGTTTCTTCGGTCGGTCTAACCTTAGTTAGTAGCTTCGGTAGCCTTCTTAACTTCTACATTCCGGACTATGCTAAACGTAAGTCTACTTAAATCGAGCCTTCGAACACTACCTAACTCTACGCAGACGGTGCCTCCTATGCCGACATTACGGCTCTTATAATAGTAAGTTTAAGTATACAAGGCCTGGAGTAACTCGAGACTATATCGTAGGACTGCTACTAGGTCTTGCTCGGCATTAAATCCTTTTCGTTATGTTATAACTATTACTAACTTATACACTTCGTTCTGCCGCAGTACCCGTCTATGTTTATAGGCATTAGCAACCTTATTCTAATGCCGATAGCTATGTCGATCGGTAGGAGGCCGGTCTACCTTTTCTCCTGCGCATTGCTAGTCGTCTCTAGAATCGGAGCTACCTATATAAAGAACTACAATTAGCATCTAGCAGTACGAATAATCCTCGGACTAGCTGCAGGGCAATCCGAGGCCCTTGTTCTAATAATAATCTAGGAGGTATACTTTCTCTACGAGCGGTCTACGTTCTTAATGTAGCAATCCGCCGGTTAGACTATCGTTACCGCCGTGTTCTCGGTCTTTGCTTCTCTAATTGCGGGAGCTATTAGGCCTAGCAATTAGTATATATAAGTAGTCGTTCGTCTCGCCTAGACAAAGTAAATAAAGCTAATATAAGCGATCCGAATAGCATAGGTGCCGGTGTCTGCGCTATCGTGCTCCTGCTCTCGATCTTCCTCGTACCTAAGTCTAAGTACGACCGCTTACTCGCCGCTTATAGTTAGAGAACGGCAGATAATCCCCTTAATAGCATTTATAACTATGCTACTCTATCGCGCCTAGTTAGGATAGCAGACCGCCCTGCTTTAGACTTTATAAACTTCTAAGCGAGAACCTTACGCAGCGACATAGTTGTCTTCTCGGTTAAGCCGGACTAGGCGGAAGGATACTAGACTTTTATTATAAGCTCGCTTCCTGCAAGGTGTACTTAACTAAGGCACTAACTAAAGTAGCATACCTTTTAAATTATGCTGTTCCCGAATGTTATATAGGCATTCCTGCTTAACGGCGTAACCCTTAGGATTAACATTGCAATAGGAACTACGTACGGCAAGATTATTACAGATGCGCTATATAGCTTCGGAGACAATTAAGCTTCCTACGTAACTATAAGCTAGATTGTTACCGCCTTAGTCGCTCTGCCTATGTTAGGAAATAGCTCGGACTAGATTATAAGATAGAAAGCTCGTCGTAATAGTAGGATCTATAAGGTAAGACTTAGGGAGATATAGTACTATGTCCGCTTTTCTAACAACCTTCTAGCCGGAAAGCCGTATTCTGCTACTTAGTATTCCTATTATCGTTAGAGTAATCTCGGCCGTTCTTTACGGTTAAGCTAGGGCGCATCCTAATATAAGTACACATTGTTAATTACCGCTCTCCTAGAACGGCTAATCGACTAACCTCGTAAAAGGACTACTATTAGTTCGCTATCGTGTTCGCCTACGCTAGCTACTACTTCGGCTTCGTAGGTACTAACATCGTAGGGATTACTTACCTCCTAGACTCGTACCTAGCACGAGCAGCTCCGGTTTTAGTTGTTATTACCGCTTTCCGTGGTTTTATTAGCTTTAGTACAAGCTATAGCGTTGCTAAGTTTATCGAGACGAATAGCTATAATAGCTTATTCGGTACCTATGCTAGTCTAACAGCTTTGTTCGGGTTAATAGGAATTCCGGCATATATCTATAGGAAGCGGATTCGCTAGTATACTAGAAAGTATGCTATAAGCAAGACTAAGGGAAGGCCTTTAATAGCCCGCTAAGGAGGCAACTTTCCGTTTTAACTAGAAGGGATTATAGAGCTAACGTCTTCTTTAGTGCAATAAAATATGCGGGAAGTAGTAAAGCGGTACGCGAACGGACGACGCTGCCTCTATATCTATCGCTTCGAGTCGTCTATAGCCTTCCTTCCTCTTCCTTCGCTCTTATATATTTTATTACCGCTTCTAGACTAGTACAAGTACAGTACGACCGAAACGGCAGGCCGTACTAATATGTTTTAAGCTAGCTCGATATTCTGTCTGTATAGGCGCAAGAGCACTCCTCGTTTTAGAATATAAAATCTTATGTCGGCAAGGTTCCTAGATTATCTAATAGACTAGCTAAATTTCCTACTAATAGTAGCAAGCCGCCCTTAGTATGCGGGAAGCTGCCCCTAAGTACAGTAGCAGCGGTAGCTATAACATATCTCGAATTAGAGAGGGAGCAAAAAGCATCTATAGTAGCACTCGGACGAGGTGCCGCCGATATGTTATTTAGCGCTATAGGAAGAATTTAAAGCCTAGGAGTACTATAACCGAGCTAAATAAAGGCTTTCGTCGATCTATCTTCCGGACTGTCTAGGAATATTCTAGCCTATGTCCTAGAGGCATTAGCAGCTCCGCTTTGTCTACTTGTGCCGGAATTAACTATGCCCTAGACCTAGAGCACGAGTGTGGAATAGTACAAGGCTACGGCGTAAAAGTCCCGTAGTCGTGTCTTCTCGAACCTCTTCGCATATTAGAAAACCTAACCGGCGTGCTAAATTGCTCTCCGGGACTCGGTATCTTGCGTCTAGGTCCGTACTTGTAGGTATATTTTTCGAGCCTTATCCTCGCCTAAACGTCCTGCAAAGACCTAGATGTCGTCGAGGGATACGTGTAGGAGCATTATAAGGAAGTCGAGGTTAAAGGAGATTTCTGTCGGACTAGAGGAGTCCGTTTCGACGGATGTTAAAAGAGCAGTAAGATTATTATTTCTAAATCCGAGTTAGCAGTTTCTCGGACATATCGGAGGGAGAGTATCGTACAAGTCTCGCAACTTGCTTATATGCGATAAACCCTTGTCTCGCTATCGACGCTCTCTAGCGTATTGCAACATCTAAGCTTATTAGCGATACTTAAAGACCTCGTGTGCTATAGAGTAGGCGATTAACATGTAACATAGCGAGTTGTTAGTTAGACGCTCTAATCGACATAACAGCTTAGGGTCGCTAAATAAGTTAATTGTTAATAGCATTATTTTTCCTTCCGCGGGACGCTATGCGAGAAATGCACTACGCTAGGCTTAAGCATTCGATGCAAGCTATAGATCTCTAGAAGCCGGTATTAGCAGATGCATTTGTGCCGGAGAGATAAGAGCAGGTCTTATATATACGAGTATAACTTGCGAATCGTGCAAGAACGTATAGAAGACAAGCCGCTTTCTAGCTTCCTGCTTAGACTAGGCTAGCTACTTCTAATCGAGCACTTCGGAGGAGTCCTCGGGTATAGGAAAGATATCGAGGTACTGCGAGCGAGAGAAAGCATTCGACTAACTAAGCATAGTTACAGGAGGCTGCAGGAAAGAGGCAGAGATCTTAACGGTTCGCCGGAATCCGCTCTAAACACCGGTCGTAACCTACATAACAGAAACTTGCACGGCTTGTAGCTCCCGTGTAACACTATTGTCCCTTTTAAATTCCTCGCCGATAGCGTAGCGGATAACGTCTTGTAGTATTATGCCTATTTTCTAGATCGGCGGAAAGCTAATAAAGGCTGCTCCTCTAGCAACTATAGCTAGTAACAACTCGGTCCTTATGTTCTAAGTGTTAAGGGTAGGAATATAGATATGCGAGTTAATAGCTTAAGAATCTTCTAGCAAGCAAACGTTAATAAGATCCTCTAGTAACTACAACGCAGGGAACGAAACTATTAATCTAAGGCCGTTAGGTTTGTCTGTAACAGGCGATGTTAAGAGAACTTATAACGCAGTGCATTTAGTAACTATTCGTATTATCTAGTCTCTATTACTTTGTTCGAGTAAGTAGTAAGAAATCTGCCCTAATCCTAGACTTGTAAGTTTATCCGAAGTATTAATCCTATCTTCGCCTACGTTTAACTTATTATGCTCTGCGAAAGCACCTACACCTAAAGGTAGTACCTAATAGTTCTATAACTAAGGCGAGCGCTTAAGTGCTTCCGACCGGGATTTAGCTCTCGAGCGCGAGATCTCGGCTAAGGTCGCTTAGGTCTTTATAGGATGCTATAATAGTGTTACAGCCTAGGCAGCTAGGTCGTCTAGGAGCGAGAAATTAAAGTCCGAAGCATTAAAGCTAAAGTCCTGCGTAAAGTTTAATATATCTAGAGGACGCATAACGTTGTCGAAAGCCCCGTGCCCGCTTTCTAAGGGTATTATAATCTGTTTAAAGAACTCTAGGAATGTTAACTCGAAGGCTATAGGATTAACGCTACTATCTCCGCTATAGTCGTTGTTGCTTATAGAAGCATTTTCGAACCCCGCTGCCGCTACATCTTAGACAGAGGCACTTCGTCGTTCCTAGTGCCTCTCCTACGTCTCGACGCACTTAATCTTGCGAGTTTTGCAACGCTAGCTTTAAGTTAACGCTACTAACAGAAAGTTACGGGAAGCATTATAAGCACAGAGCTAGCGGGCATAATACCGAAAGAACTCTATAAGCTTACCTAACATAGTCTGTCCTCTTTATACTTCGTCTTAGAGCGAATGCAGGCCTAGCATGCCTTCTTAGTTCTCCTTCTAACAGTTCGCTAGCCGTGTTCGGCGCTGTCGTAAGAGGCGCGATAACGATTAAGGAGATCGCTTAGAAGTAGGGATGCGTTAGTAATGTCTTATAATAGATCTATGCTACGACTATCTTATTTACAGAGGGTCTAAACGATAGTAACGAGGGTCGTTTAGCCTAGACTTACGCTCGGTTAAACCCTTTACTATATACTAGACACTTATATGCCCGCTTATTGTCGTCTAGACTAACCGCATAAGCACCTGTTTAAGTATGCACAGTCTACGGAGTGTAAGATTACTTACGAGCCTTAATGTGCCTATGCAAATAGTCTGCACGTTTATAGGTCCGCTAACAAATGTAATACGGATATAGCCTTTCGGAAGATATAGCTCCGTATGTCGAAGGAGCTCTTCTAATATTCGGCGGAGGCCGTAGTTGTAATAGCGTCTATTCCGATATAGTTGCGGAAGTAAGAGGTCGGAAGTATATAGAAGAAGAATAGGTAGCGGATTATCGTAGGGGAAGCACCTAACCTATAGGTAGGGTAGATACGGTAGAGCTAGCAACTCCGCATTGCGGCTCTATACGAATAAGGGGAGTCTAATACCCCGTATGTCGCTCTCTCTCGCCTCGTTTTAAATGTAATGCATCGTTGTCGATAGAGGAAGTTGCTAACTTAGTTGTCTAGATTATTAGAAAGGTAACGTTAGGGAGAAGGTTTAGCTAGTGCAAACCTTCGAAAGTAAATGCACAAGCCTAGCCGTGCTAACGTCTATCTAAAGCATAATAATTCGTACGCAGCATAGATAAAAGCTGTTTAACAGAGTTTTCTAACCTCTTGTTACTACTACAGATATTACTTATTAAGGTCTCTAGCCGGCGTTAGCGTGCCTACACACTCCCCGAATCCGACGCCGTTACTACAATAGCTATCTAGAACTACCGTCTCCCTATTATTAAGATACCCGCGCGGCGGCGTAGTGCTAGCTTTTATATACTCTATTAAACAGCCGTGCTCCTCCTCTCCCGGCCTACTAATAGTACCCGTAGCGATAAGATCTCCCGTTTGCAGTCTATAACCGGCGAGCGTCTACTATACTATATACTGCTCGAGCGACTAGTATATATATACCGTGTTAGATCGGCATATAGTCTTTGCGGCTTTATCGCCTATTAAAGCGATATAGACCTAAAGTTAGATGTTGCGAGGTTAACCGCTATAAAGATATGCTCGGACAGGTACGCTAGCTTTTCGTAGCATCGGAGCGGTATTATAAAACTCTAGCGCATCGAGTGTAATAACCTACGGTAATACGCTAGTCCCGAGATTTTTCCCGTTTAGAGGCCCTAGAGGGTTTATCTCGAAACCCTAAATATCGCGAGCTAGTACCGCTTTAATTAGCAAAGAAAGGCTTCTTCTTAACTACCTCTTCTACGAGGAACGAACTTACTACTCTAATTATTAACTAGCACGAACCTAAATATATGCTCCGCCGCATCTTTCGCGAGCAGCCTTTCCCGCCTCCCGAGCGGCTTTCCTATAATCGCACTAATTTTAAGCTTATAATCTATGCACCGCGAAGGTCTAAACACAATTTCGCTATTACCTAGCTTGCCCGCCTAGAACTACCTAAGAGGTCTCTCTTGCGAACTACTAGATATATCTAAACTACTATAACGCCTAGCATATCCGACTAGCTAGTAGTAGAACGAAGGCGGATGCGAACGCAACCCGGTTATTGCCTCGGAAGCGTTTAGTACATAGTCTGCAGAGCAGCTAAAATCGCTAAAGTCGCCGCTTCGAACTAGAAGAGCTATTTAGACGGCGGAGATATATTCGAGAGCGTTAACGGGAAGTTAAGCAGGATCTTATGCGAGGAGTTGCTATAACCGTCTCCGCACTTCTTAATAGATCTTCCGCGGGAGGGTAGCGAAGTCGTTTAGCGTTAGCTGCGAGAAGACGACGGCGGAGCATAGGCTATCGGAAAGGTTCTAGATGTCTGCTAGAAAGATTACGTTATCTTCGAATCTAGAGACGTATTGCGGCTATAGGTGTAGCAGCGAGGATGCGATGCCGTACGGTATATTAGCAATTCTAAAGTAAGAGGCGTAGCCGGACAGGCAAGCACCTAGAGTTAACTTTATTGCAATTCTGTCGCTGTTAGTATACTAATAAAGACTAACTTCTAAAAATAGGGGCAACATTCGATGTCGGCGCTCGGCTTCGTGTCGTTAAACGTCCGGATCGATCGCTACATATATCCGAGAACGGCTTCTAAGGCTCGGGTCTTAGAGTAGATACCCTTAAAGTAGCTAAGTATAAACATCCTATGCTTAGACGGGACTTATCGTTCTAATTGCATCTCGTGCTTTCCGCTATTCTAGCATACCTCGATACTCTAATTAGTTCTATACCGCCTAAGACATTACGCCGACTCTATCTATCTACCGCACTCTCTTATCCGATAACATAGAGGGAACGAATCTGCCGTTAATTAATCGTTTTATTATAACATACAACGAAAAAGGAAAAGCTATCTTCTCGAATTAGATACTAGAGGCTCTTAACTAGAGCAAACTTCCTAACGGAGCTAGTTTCGCATTAGGCTATACGACCGAGCAATTTCCTGCCGACTCGAACAACGACAAAGACATATTATCTTACCGGTCCTACCTATTAACTCCGCCTAGTCTTGTTATACCCGGAGGTACCGTCCTTCGCTTCGTCGACTGTCCGCTAGATTCGATCTCTCCGATATACCGTACCGTTAGTCTTAACTATAGTATTATACTAGAAGGCGAAGTCGAGCTTATATTAGACTCTAGCGAGACTCGCACTTTAAGACGAGGCGACGTTGCAATTTAGAGAGGGACAAATTACGCTTAGAAGAATTCTAGCTCGACGGAGTAGGCGCGAATAATATATATTCTGCAGGAGTCGAAGCCGATTCTTTTAACCGGAGATAAGGTTCTTAGGGAGGACTATAGTAGTATAGAGGGTGTTCCTGCGTCGGGCTAAAAGTAATCTAATTAGCTCTAGGACGCTGCTAGTGTTTTGTATTCTCTAAGACATCTGTCGACAGACAAATCTAGTAGAACAAAGTGCGTTATAGGCTATAGACAAACATAGACTACATCTGTCTAATTATGCACCTCTTAACATCGACGAAAAATACATTATTGTTACGGGCCGTGCCTTTTAAATCTCTATTGCTCGATTATAAGCAACGCGCGGAGCCCTAGACTCCGCAACTCTAACCCCTATAATGCCGTAGAGAGAGAGCTGCATCCGACTACGCGGGGAACTACATTAATAAGCATACAGAAGATAAGACAGGCCCTTCGAGATAGCGGCTAGTACAGTCTAGGAGCCGACATAGTAGACCTAACAGCTTCTAATACCCTCCGCTAGCAACATTTGTTCGTTTACCTCGCTTAATTGCTCCGACCGCCTTGCTGTGCCTTAGACCTCTTTAACTAGTATAGCCGCCTAGCGTTACGCCTTTTCTATTACGAAAGAAGAGCTGCGGGGTAGGAGACCCCTAGGCACGATCCGACTAGTTAGTAAGTCTTAACGAAAGCTCGTACGTTTACTTTATCGTAGAGTAACGGACGCTAACCGTTCCTAATCGACTAAGATCTCTATCGAATTACTACGGCTACTTTAGTCTACGAAGACGACATTATCCGCCTCGTTCCCTTACCTTTATCTAGCCTAGCAGATCCGCTAAACTAGCTACGAAGTCGTCGTTATGCGATCCTGTTTACTATATGTTTCTATGCTCTAGCGGCGGACTTTGCGGCAGGGGCGGTTGCTCCGGCGCTCTCGATTATAGAGTATTAGTTCGTGCCGCATTAAGATATTAGTACGCTGTTACAACTAGTCGCCGTAAGTTTGTGTTAAACAGGATCCGAGTATAGTACAGTACTAACCTTTCTTAACCTAGGTCTCGATGCTCCTCCTTAGCACATCTAATATATTCTAGGTTCCCCTTAGAAATATCTTCGGCCGCAGACTAATTCTTATTATCTCCCTAGTTTTCCTCCTCTTAACGACAGTCTAGTGCGGTCTCGCCGGAAGTTTCTCCTCTCTGCTCGCTGCCCGGGCCTTGCAAGGAGCTTCGAGTAGACTAGTCTATACCTTTGCACCGGAGATTACAGGCGATGTCTTCTTTTACTACGAGCGAGGAAGAGCAATAATCGCATACACTATATGTCTTGCCGCTAGACTATATATTACAGGTATATCGGGCAGATATATCGCTACTCGGCTAGGCTATCGTTAGCTATTCTAGATCTCCGCCGTACTAGTAGGATTTACTTTAATCTTAGAAGTGCTAATCGTTCCGGAGACGTTGTTTAACCGAGAGGCTAAGTTAATCCGAGAAGGACAAGGAGGTATCGTCGACACTTAGCATAGTTCTCCGACTACTTCTACTAAAGCTACTACCTAAATAAAAGAGGACATCGCTAGCAACGAGCGAGTACCTACCTAGCAACCTCTATAGATATATATCTAAAGCCTAAAATGCAGCGTCTACAAAGGCGACATCGTCCGCCGCTTCCTCGCTCTATAGAAGTCCCTCGTCTTCCCCGGGATATAGGTCGTAATACTCCTCTACGGCGGCCTCGTAGCAGCTATCGTCTCTACCGCTACTATTAGTCTAGTCTTCCTCTTCTAACTACTATACCTTTAGGGCGCTAACGTCGGTCTTATTAACCTCGGTAGCGTCCTCGGCGTTATCGTCGGCGGAGTTATTACCTTCCTCGCCGCCGACTAGCTCGTAACGAAGCGGGCGAAAGACGATAAGAATAGACTCTCGGAGCCGGAAAGTCGACTTCCGGCTCTGTTTCCCGGCGTCTTTCTAGCAACGACGGGACTATAGACTTTCGGTTTCTATGCGGCGAATCCGAGTAAAAATGCTTAGGCGGGGTTAGCGGTAGGGATTAGGATAATTTCTGCGGCGACTGCGACAGTGCCGTCGATTAGGTTTAATTATGTAAGTTCCTTAAGTCTTGTTTAGAGGCATAGACAAGACGAGCTAATGTTATAGACAGATTATCGACTCGTACTACCTACTGCACGGCAATTACTTCGTTATAACTACTATCGTCCGATCCGTTATCGCCTTTGCTTAGACGTACTTTATTTCCGACTAGGTAATTGCAGATAGTCCTGCGCTACCGTTTAGGATCTTTAGGATAATTATAGGGATCTTTAGGCTGCTAGTAGTGCTACTTTAGGCGTTTAGAAAGCGGATAAGGATTGCTATAGCGGGCTTCTTGCCGCCGGTAAAGGATTAAGGGCGAACAAATAATCGATAATGTCGAGAGACTGTTAGAAGATATCGCAGACAGATTATTTAATTCATTTTTGCTCGACCTATTCTAATACTATGCCTCCTCGAGCCGTTTACATAAAGAGTTCGACCTCGACTGCATTTAAGCTGTAATCTCCTTCCTAGCCTAACTCCTAATCGTAAACTAACTATTATATATATTCGTTAACTCCTACGTCTCCGCACCTAGCCTCCCCTCTATCTCCTTCTTATCTTCCTAGTCCCTAGCCGCTCCGGCGACAAAACAAGCCGCTATAAAATAATCGTCTGTAGTATAAGCATCTCGAAACATCGGATACTTTATTAGCCTCGTTACCGCACGTCGTAACGCCGGTCCTTTGCAGTTTCGGAAGCAATCTTCTACGCTTTGCCGAAACTCTAGAGCCTAACCCTCCGGCGGCGTTTCTTGTGCGAAGCTATCTCTATACTTTAATATTAGACCCTATCGATTGCGGTATAGATTATGCACTGCTCCGCCCGTGCCGATAAGGAGGTACCCTTCCTCGCGCAGCGAACGTACCGCGCTGCCTACTCGCATATGCAAGTGCGGATCGAAGCGGGCGTTTATTAAGATAATCGTCGTAGGCGGATAGCTAGCGGGAAACATGCGGATAAGAATAAGGTATATGTCGTAAATCTAGTCGAATGTAGGATTGCCTTTAGCGTTAAAGCCGGCGGTGTTAAGCAGGTCGATAACGCGGTTAGCGGTAGACAAGTCGGGAGAGAGGCGGTAGTCGACGTATTTAGATAGATAGACGTAGGCGACGGGAGACTTAGCTAGCGTTAGGTTCGTAGCGACTTCGATACTGTTCTTACCGGTTAAGTCCTAGTGTGCGCCTATTATAATTACGCCTTTAATGTCGTTAGCGAGAGCGGCGTCGCCGTAGGCTTTCTAGTAGGTTGCTAAGGTAGATTCTTCGCCTAGCATTATTATTAAGCCGTAGGAGAAGAAGTAGACTAGAGTAAGGGCCGGGGTTAAGGTTAGTGTTGTTCGGTAAGACGGTAGTACGTAGAAATTTAATACTTATAGTAGCAATTCCTGCGAGTGTTCTAGATTATGCGGTAGTCGATCTTAATCTTCCCTTATAGAGGATATCGCTCTCTAGATTGCTCGGAGCGTCTTAATAACGTACCGTAACTAAGAAGCAACGGCAAAGATCCTAAGGCATAGATCTAAAGCACCTATTCCGGCCGGCAGTTAAGGGATCCTAGTTCCGAGTTATTCCTATAGGGGTATAGAGGCTAGATGCCTACCTGTTCCGATGCGATATCTAAGAATTATAGAGCTCCCGGTAGGTAGCAAGGCAAAGGACATTAAGCGAACGCCTGCAGTAACCGACGACCGCGCTATAGGTATATCTAGTTAAGTTACTAGGACGGCGATCTCGGCCTAAGATGTCTGCGTTCTCTAATACCGTCGACTAGATTAACTAAAGTAAGACTAAGCGAACGTACTGCGGACAGGCTTCCCCTCCGAACCGTTAGTCCTTATTCGATCCGCCTCGCACTACTAAAATTATCTACACTAACTCCCTTCGCAAACCTCGCCTCCTATATCCTATATACCGGCATCTCCGCTAGTCCCGTAGCAATATAGTATAGCGTCGGCAGCGTCTGCTAACTATACTTATTAAATGCTAACGACGTATTCGTAGAAGTTAATGTCGTCGTTAACGCTACATCTCCTTGCGCAGTAGACTCGAGGTAAGGGTTAAAGACGATGTAGTCGGCGTCTGCGTTTCCTAGTTCGCCTATAGAGGGAATGTAGCGATGCTAAAAGTAGCCTTGCTCGGGCGGTAGTAAAGGTAGGGTTTGCTAGGTAGGCAGGGCAGGAGAGGAGGTAGGCGGAAGAGTTGCGAGACTAGAGACATTAATCTAGCAGAATCGAGTTCCTCGCTAGGCGAGAGAAACGCTAGCATTATCGCCTACTACTCCGGCCTCGATGTCGCAGTATATCTTTAGCTTGCCGAGCTCGTCGAGGCTAGTAATAATCGGATCGGCACTATTCTCGAACAGAATAGCGAGGTAGGAGCCGTAGACCTTAGAGCCGTCGTGCTAGGTAAAGTAGATGCTGTGTATATATAGACCGTAATAACTGTAGCCGCCGCCTGCGAGCTAGGCTATGCCGTTAAGAGTAGTGCAGCTTAGGCTTGCTGTCGCGAGGGTTCCGGGGCTAGTAAAGGCGAAGTCGGGAGGGAGGAGGTTTTCGAGATAGGTTCGGGAAGACTTAAATCGGATAGAGATTGTCTAGGAGGTCTCGAGCCTCGTTTGCTAGAGTCGCGGCATGTTTAGCATGCCGAGCGGTCTTCGTCGGCTAGGACTTACGCCGAAACCTAGTAGGCCGCGGAATCGTAAACTCTTATCTTTGTTATTAAGCAAGGTTCGTAGTTTGCCTTAAGCGAAGTCGTACGTATCGTAACTAAAGTTGTACTTTTAATATTCTATTATATCGAGCTTCTTTCCTTCTGCAGCAAGCTCCGCGGCGTCTTTGCCGGCTGTGCGAGTAAAGTCCTAAATTTTATAAGAGCGTTTATAGCGGCACTCGTTATATAGTTAAAGTCGTTCTAGGATGTCCTATCGAGAGGTGTCTAGCGGAAGCAGTATAGCGAGTGCAATTGCATCCTCGATTGCTTGCCCGCCGCCTTAGCCTTAGTATAGTAGAAAAGGATAAGCAGCATCGCCGAGCAAGGCAAGTCTCTCGTGCACGAATATCGGCATCTTGTCTATATCGAGGAGTTTCTAGACTTTAATATCGTCTTCGGCCTTTTCGATTACGGCTCGCACGGATTTATAGAAGGGTTAGTAAATAGCGAGCATGCGGTCTTTGCTGCCTGTTTGCTACTAACCTACTATACGTCGTTAGTTAGCTAACGATTTTCTGCGTCTTCGGTAAGCAGAAGCTTAAACATACCTTTATCGCTAACGTCGGCTTGCGACTCTACGCTCGGATAGATAAGGACGAAGTTTATTATAGTGTTGCTTATACAAGGATACATAATTACCCTTCGATCGTCTCCTATCTATATAGATAGTACACTAGGTTTAATTAGCGCTGCCGTCTTTAGATTACTCTCTAGCTTCTCGGTCGGAACTAGGAATCTAAAGGCACTTTTGCCCGAGTCGAAAGCCTTTAGGTCGCTACCCGGGACGCTTACGCGGGCTTTTAAATGCACTCCGTCGGCGCCGATAACAACATCGCCTTAAAACTCGGTGCTATTAGCTAATACTATAGTCCTATTCCTCGCATTAATCCGCTATACATAGCTAGTAAGGTAAAGCTTCGCAGCTAGACCTTTGCCCTTAGGATTAACAGCTATCTCCCTTAAAGCCGTGTGCAAATAAGCCCGGTGCACGAGATGCTATAGATGCGCCTACAGACTAGCGCCGAGCTTCTTTACGGGAACCTAATATTTAACCTAACCGTTAAGAGGGAGGTATTTAATAACATCCGTACACTTAACGCCGCCGATATTCTCGGCTATAAAGCCTAGTCTGCGGAGGAGGCTATTGCAGTTCGTAGCTAAGTAGATAGCGGCTCCGGTCTCTTAGGAGAGCTTAGATTGCTCGAAGATTTCGACATAGTAACCTTATTATCGTAGAGCGATTACTACGGTAAGGCCTCTAATACCGGCTCCGGCAATAAGTATGCGGAGCGGTTTATACTCGGCGTCGGGATAGTAGTTATAGATACCGCCTATATTAAGTATAATTAATGTCGAGACCGGCCTAAGAGGACAAAATTCTTAAGTTAGTGCATCTCGATGCTCGAGGACTTACTTTTCTCCTCTCGTGCTATATATTAGAAATAAGCTCCTCGAGTGTTAACGTCTAGCTCTTATAAAGGATTATTATGCCCGCAGTTTACGCTCTACATTGCCGCAGAGAAACGAACATCTCGCTACGGCGCTATGCTGTCTAAAGATAGGAGGCGGATTGCATAATGCATTACTTCCTACTATATCTACTTCCGGAAGATCTCTATTACTGCACAACTCCTGCGAGGACTAGGCTATCGAGAACCTCCTCGAATGTCTTTAACTAAGCGCTATAACTTCTTTAAGAGCTAGAATCGAGCGAATCGATGCAAACTGCAAGGAAATAGAGGGTAAGGTTAAGTAAATAGAAGTAATAGAAGTCTCTTTAAGCCCGCTTTCTGTCTCCGTTCTAGACCCCTTTAGGTTTAGTATAGAGATTAAAGTAACGTATTCCCCGCGTCCTCCTTCTCCTCCTCCTCCCGTCCCTCGTTATCGTCTCCGCCTCTATACTCTTCTATCTTAATCTCTACGATTAGGTCGCAACAATAATAGCCGAGCAAGTAGACCTAACGCGGCTCTTATGCGCCGGGAATACTAGGCACGCTATAGACATAGACAGTAGTACCTAGCAGCCCTCTATTAACTTCCTTATCGCCGTTAACAGACTAGTAATATGCCGAACGATATTAAATATCTTAATGTCGTAGACTCGGACAGCTTCCTATATATCGTTAAGTAGAACGCCTCCGTTAAATTGCAGAAATTAGACGGATTAGTCCGCGTAAACGTATTCCGCCCGAAAACCGAGGAGAAAGTGCTAGTACTATATATATACGGTCCGTATAGCAAAGACATACCCTACAAAGAGTAAGCAAAGCAAGAACTAGAAACGAATCTTAGACATAACTAATATAATCTCTTCTCTAGCTTTTACGCAAAATCCTTTAGCAAGGTTAATCTAAACTAAAAATCCGAGCACTCGGCCTAGGAGACGCCCGATCCTAGTTACTAGACGAAGAATAGCTACGCGATCGTCCGCGCTAATAAGCGTAGTTGCGGACAAAGTCCTAGTCTTCTCGATACTATATCTTAAGGAACTTCCGAGGCCTTCTTCGACGTCGTGGAATAGGCTGCTTCCTAACTATAGTCCTCGGGAAAGGTAGGCCTTCTAGGTTGTTTGTATTTCGCGGGAACGTAATAGAGAGTAGTAGCGAGGTTACCGAAGGGGCTTTCGGCAATTATACCTTAGGAGGGAATAAGCGACTACTACCGCGATCGGTGCCGTTATAGAGGGATCTTAAGTAACTAATTTATTACTTTCTAGTAGAATCGTTAAGTCTTGTCGAACTAGTATAGCAGACCGGGACGTAAGGCAGCGAACTAGGGTCCTAATACTATCGAGGGAGATCTAAGTCTAGAAGAGCTTGCGCAGAATCGCCGAGACCAGACGATTAATAATATGCGCAACAAGTTCCGCGATAACGAGTACTATGCTTCGAAGGACTTTAACCTAGCGGATATTAAGGTACCTCTACTTTCCGTAGCTAACTAGGGTAGGATTCTGCTTTACTTGCGGGGGAATATGCATAGCTACCTACACGCTAGTAGCGAGCTTAAGTACCTCCGCTTTATTACCGGCAGGCATAACCTTCCTCTATACTACGACGAGGAAGTTAAGCTACAAAGGAGTTTTCTCGACGCATTTCTTAAAGGCAACGACCGTCGTAGCTAGTCTTTAAAAGGCAAGCTTCCGCCCGTCGAACTAGCGCTGCGTAAAGGCGACGTCGGCTTTAACAATGCGGTAGCCGAGAAGGCCTACCTCCGTCGTACAGAATCGGAATAGCCGATTACAAGAACTTAGTACACGCCGTACTACCTTACTCTAGACCTAGGACTCTCGATAAGCGCATCTTCTAAAAGCAAGACGATATCGTATAAAGCCCTTAGTAACCTTAACGACCTGCAGCTCGCCTAATTTATAACCGCTCCCTTTCCTTCCGAGACCGAAATTACCGGGCATATCGTCGCTTACCTCTGCGTCTTAGCCTCTAAAGCCTCCCTAGACTAAACCCCCTCTCCCTCCGACATCGATATCTTCCTTACCCTCCGCTATATCTCCCTATCGGGAAAAGAAGTTTTCTACACCGGCACCGCCAGCGATCCCGTCCCGCTAGCTAAAGGCTAGCTTCGCATAAGTCTACGCAAAGTCTACGACAACTACCCTCGGCACCGAGACTAGCTGCCTTATCGCGAGTACCTTAGTAGCGATGTCTAAGAGGTAAAGGCGGATACGGTATATAAGGTCGATATAGAGATTTAGCCTACGAATGTTATAGTTAAAGAGGGCGGGAAGTTAGTACTAGAAGTCTCGAGCGGTAACACGCAGGGGACGGGGATTTTCGGCTATAATTATCCGAAGGATCGGGGTATAGAAGTTTTTAAGGGGTTAAATAACTTGCACATCGGTAGGGATTATAAGAACTATGTAGTCTTACCGATTATTCCGCCGAAGGAGCATAAATCTAGGAGCTAAAGGATCGGATATGCAGTAACGGAGACGATATGTCTGCGCTGTTCGTATAACGTTAGCTTTTATGTTCTGCTATCGGAGGACAATAGACGTTAATTTAGTAGTAGACACAAGACATCGATTTAGTAATGTACTTAAAGTTACCTTATTATCGCTCTCTACTCCTACTAGGGATACCCTTTTACTACTCCCCTCTAACCTTGTACTTAAAAATGTCGACATTCTACTTCCCGCTAGTCGCTCTCTAGATCTAACTAGTAGAAGCTACTATAAAGACTCCTAGACCGCAAAGTTAGTAATCGCTATTATAGAGTTTACTAAGACCTTACTACTACTTACCCGAAAATATAACCCTTACGAAATTCTTCTCTACTTCGCTCGTATACGTCGTCCGCATCTTATCTCGCTAATCTTAGACCGGTCGATAGGCTAGAACTCGACGCTAGCGAGTCTCCTAGTCGGCTAGAATTATAGCTTCTCCTGCTAGTACGTCGTAGGGATTAGGAGCGGGCGTAGGCAATAATAAGGAGGGAGAAGGCTACATATAGTAGATAGTATAGTCGGAGAGGTAGTCGGCGGTAGTTAGGACGCGGGCGTTAGTTGTTATTATTACGGACATATCTTCGTATAGTATAGTAATATTAATGCTGCCGAGCTAATAGCTAGTTAAACGAGGAGGAAGTTTGCGGTAGTCTGCGGTTATATAGGAATTATCTTAGGCTAGACGAGAACCTTGCTGTGCGATAAATTGCTGCATCGTCGTCGCAGAATCTGCTATTATAGTCGGTAAATCTTATCCGATGCCCGCCGGAAAAGTAGACGGCGGGTTAAGGTCTAGTAGATAGCAGTTCGGAAGATGTAGATATCCTCCCTCGTTAGTAGAGCTTTAGTAATTCGGGTCGACGGAACAACTAGAACGCCTGCGAATGCAATACGATGCGGCGTAACGAGGCGCGTTATATCCTGCCGGAATTTGTCTTGTCGTAACAGCTAATCTGCTAGTAGTATTAGTTTCCGCGCATAGTATCCTAGCGTTCGATTAATCTACTAGCACTCGATTACGAGGACTTAAACGGGCAGACGTCGAGAATTAAAATTATTATTATAATAGCTACGACAGAATCTTTCCTAGAGCTCCGCGCTGCCGCTATCGACAGCCGAACTTACAACATTTACTACCGCTAACATTAACTCGAAGCGCTGCATTAAGGCCTCCTAGCCTACGCCTCGGGAATTCGAGAAGCGATCGCAGCCGACTGCAATTACACTCTATTAGAGGTCGCAGTCGAACTCTATCTCGCTATGTCGTCTCTTCGAACTAGCTACGAGACCTTGCAACTAAAGAAAGCCCTCGCGGACGAGTATCTCGTTACTTCCGGGAAAGACGTACTAAGCAACCGAGTTCCTACTAGCATCGTATATATCGAGCCGTGCAAACACACTCTCCTATTCTCTGTCGTAGCACTACTAAGCGCCGCTATCGCAGCGGGCAACTATGTAATTCTCCTTATAAGTTAATCGATTAGGGCGCATGCTTATGTTTAGAGATCGTCGCTAATGCTCTAATCGATTAGCTCGCAGATAATTCCGGCCCTTTAATCGGCGTCCTTAGGCACACTCTACAACAAGCCTTATACTAGGATACCTTCGCGATAGCATCCTCTCCGATCCGCGATTTAAAGATTCTCGACCGAGCTCTCGTAGTCGACTAGAATTACGGCATTAAACCCTAGCCTAAAGCTAACGTACTAGCTTCGCCTTCCTGCAGCTATATCGTCGTAGTCGTAGATCGCACCGCGGACATTAGACTTGCGGCAAAAGAGCTTATAGCGGCTAAGATCGGGTTAGGTAGGACGAGTCCGTATGCGCCGGATATAGTGCTCGTTAATAAGTTTGTAAAGGAAGAGTTCCTTCGAGCTATAGCTAAGGAAAGATTAAAGATGCTTATAATAGATAAGAACAAGAAAGCTAAGTCCGATAGAGATCCGGACATTAAGGTAAGCGAGAAGAAAGATGCGGCTATGTTTAACCTACTTACCCGGCGATCTGAATTATTAGAGACAAACAGTACTACATCGATTCTAGATGTCTTTACGGTTAAGAGCCTAGATAATGCTATCGACTACCTCGGCAGTGCTTGCGTCGGCCCTGCTCTCGCGGCATATTACTTCGGCAACCCGCAAGTAGGCAAATATCTCGCATAGTTTGTCGAGGCTCGGGTCTCGTTTGTAAACTATATTCCTCGCGAGCTGCTTGTTAGAGCCGCTCGCCCGGCAGTATATAGGCACTATCTATTATTAGCTTACACTATCGATATGTTCTCCCTGCCTCGACCGGCTTTTATACGCACTCCGGCCTCCTCGTCGAAGATTGCCGCGGCTATGTCGTCCGGAGGTGCATCCGTAGGAAGCGAACTTCGGGAGCAAGCGCTATCGCCTCTAAAGGCGATAAAGCGCAAGCCTAGCGGTAGTGTTAGTATGTTTAAACCCTGTTTCGAGTTACATCGTGCTCTAACTAAAATTTTGCATATTAGGCTTCTTCGAGCAGGGCTTGCTTATTAGTGTCGGCCTAATACTTACGGTTATAATTAGTGCAACGGGAGCGGGGGTAGTCTAGATCGTAAGGAACGGATAGTTCCCTTCGATAAGTTAGAGGGGCTAGAGATATGTTGCATTACTAGCTGTAGCTTTCTAGTAGCGTAGGCGGAACGCAATACTTTCGATGCTATAGTGCTGTTAGCTATATAGAGCTAGAATCTGTCTGTATGCTCGGATCTGCTCGATTTTACGCTAATAATTCTAGGTTTACTAAGAGGCTATGCTCGGAATTAAAAGATCGTAGTTAAGGCAGAAGAAGAGATTAAGTCCTTTAATCTTTTTAGTTATTAAAGTCTCCTGTCCTTCTTCGCCGCCTCCCTTTATTGCATACCCGAAGCTATGTTCGACAGCACTCGATAAAGGGCTTAATAACATGTGCACGGTAGGCTTAAGATTCGACTGTAGCCGACTCCTTACGCCCGCTTGTCTATAGCGGTCTAAGCATCGCTCGAGCCGACGGCGCGCGAATCTGCAGCTAACTTAATATGCATAATATATGCGGATCGTAAGCAGTCGTCGTCGCTAGCGGTGCGCATACTTTGTAAGACTAGTTAAGACTAGCTATGTAGAGCAATCGCTGTCGCTACGGGTTTCTCTGCTCGCGATAAAATGTCTAAGCTCTTCCTCTTTACCGCTATTAAAGCTCTTGCTCTTGTGCCGTTATCCCGATCGCGAAATAAAGACGTCGCGCTCCTGCTCGTTATAGACTCGTCGGCGTTAAAGATAGGGAGTAGACGAGAGCGCGCATATGTCGCGGTCTGCTCGATAGCGCTACTCGGAGCTAGATACGTTGTCCGATGCTAGAAGCGCTGTTTTAACGCTATCGCTAGAGACGGTAGCGTGTCTGCCGATGCTAAACTTCC
Organism: Zymoseptoria pseudotritici STIR04_4.3.1; assembly: GCA_000223685.2. Taxonomy (NCBI): domain Eukaryota; kingdom Fungi; phylum Ascomycota; class Dothideomycetes; order Mycosphaerellales; family Mycosphaerellaceae; genus Zymoseptoria; species Zymoseptoria pseudotritici. The sequence goes on from AFIR01000493.1 coordinate 107,549, forward strand.
CGACGTCGTTACTACCGGCGGGTACCCTCGAGGTAGAAGGGATGCGGCATTACTACCCGCAAAGGAGAAAACGAATATCGAAGACTCTAAGAGGAGCAGACCTACGGCGCCCGCTGCGGAGCTTACTCCGGCTCGGACCTACTTCGGTCCGGGCTTACTCCGGTTTAGGGTTAGGGTTAGGGGTTTATTATACTTACAATGCACCCTACCTCCGCTTTAGTCGCTCTACACAGGCTCTTTATACGTAACGTAATCTACCTTCCCTACTACTACTATACTACCTTCCTTCTACTACTACTACTTCCTTCTATATATATAGGGCTACTTAAGTCTTCTACGGAGCGCCTAAGGAAAAGATTAAGGAAATAGGAACTTTTCCGGCTCTTACTAAAGCTAGATTTCTACTACTATATAAATACCTCTATATTACGTAAAGATATTACTAAGAGCTTAACGCAGTGCTCTAGCGAGATATATTATTTACTAATTAATTACTTTTTAAATCTAATATAGCTGCAGGCTTAGGCTGCATAAATTATATAGAGAGAGTACTTTAGAAACGGCTATAGATATATATTAATAGGCTTCTTATAAGAGGTTAAACCTCTGCTATAGCGATAATAACAACTATCGCGGGCACTAAATAGAACCCGTAGATATACCCCTAAGTATTATCTTAAGCGTGCGATATTACGTAGTACTTATCTTAAGTCCCTATTAATATATAACTAATTTTAGACTAAATCCGCTAGTACTATAATAGTAAGGTTATTTATAGTCGAAAACTCTAGAATAGCGATAATAACAACTATTATAGATACTAAACTAATAACAGAGAATTATCTCTAGGTATTATTATAAGCCTATAGTTATATGCAATACTTATCTTAGTACCCTATCGATATCTACTCTAAAAAACCTGCTAGTACTCTAGCTATAAGCTTATTCGTAAACATAGGGCAATACTAAGATATGCGTTAGAATTGTCTTATTTAGAATTATTGCGTAGTGCTAGTATTATTAGCTATCGGAGTTGCTCTAAAATTATCTCTTTAATTATCGTCCTAATCGATATGTTTCCGCTATATATATCTACTATACGTAAATTAGCGATTACTAGCGCACTTGTATAAACAATTAACGCGCACTTCTTAAACTAAAGTCTCTTTCTTTTAAATACTAACTTAAAGTTAGTATACTATCTTCTATCTTATTTAAATCCCTTATTAACTATTAAAGCTAACGCTAACGCTAACGCTAACGCACTTACTACCTACGATACTATCCGGTAGCTCTATAAAGTAGTAGCGCAAAGCGAAGAGGAAACAGACGCAGAAGTATAGTATCGGCAGCAAGGCTCTATAACTACTATAGCTTCTAGGTCGATTAGCTATTAGTCGTTTAGCTCTAAAGTAGATAATTAATCTTCTACTATAACCTGCACTAGATACTTTACCTTAAGTATAGACTACGCACTTTATAGAGTATTGTACTAATACTTTAGCCCTAGAGCTCGAGCTACTCTAGATGCTCGTCTATAACGCTAGAGTTAACGTCTACGCTATTCCGTTCTAGAAGGAAATTATCGCTAAGGATCTCGAGCGTATTCTTAAATAGTTCTATTTAGGGAAAGTATATAAACTATTACAGTTCTAGATCGATACCTTATATACGCTCGTATATATAAAGAAAGATATATTATCTATTACAAAGACTAGAGCTAGCAAGAGTCTTCTATACTACGGCTACTATCTTTTAACTAGTTATGTCGTTATGCAGCTAATTCCGCTAAGTTTACGTTAACTCTCTAACTTAGTAAAGGTACCTCTAGTTACTACCGAGATACTAAGAGATAATCCGAAACTATATAAGAAGATCTAGAAGAGCAAATTCGGATACGTAATCCTTAGCCTAGAGTAGGCTACTTATAAGGACTTCCGTAAGGTACTAGTCGAGATAGGCGATACTATTAGTATATTTGCTATTAACGAGGTCTATATTATCTATAAGTAGGGTATCTAAATTTATACGTATCTAGATAATAGTAGTATTCTCGTCTACCCGCTAATCTTTTAATTCTATAGGTAAGGAGTTTACGAAGATTTACGCACTATGCGGCTTAGTTCTATAGGATACGGTCTAGCTTAGTACTTCTGTAACGTTCGCTAGTAAGACGCGCAAGTTCTTATATATATAAGAAGGGTTTTGTAATCTAGGCGAAGAGGCCTTTATAACTAAGATTATCTAAGTAAGTATCGACCGGACTAATATTATATATCTTCTCTAGCCTCTATTAGATAAAGAGCTCGGGAACTATAAGAAGCTATACTTCCTATTAAAGAGCGCGGTTAATAAGAATAATAATCTAATACCCGAACGTATTAATAAGGCGTTAGTATTTAAGAATAGCCGGAAGTCGGTCGAGAATATAAATTATATCCTACGCTACTAGCTTATCGATCTAACTAAGAGTAATACCGGCGCGAAATACTAGTTTAGTAGTAACGACTATTAGCTAGATATATATTAGGTCGTATCCTAGTATACTACTTATCTTCCGCTATATAACTAAGATGTCTGTTACCGGGAATATAAGAAGCTAGACTTAGTCGTTTGTATTATATATAGCATATCTTTAATAGCCCTTAGCTCTAACGTTAGCGATATTATATTAGTTATTATCTAGAAGATGCTAATTACTAAGGACTTAGATAATATTATCTAGAAGTATAGTTGCTATATATATATACTAGGACTATATAGCACTTTTATATAGTTCTTCCTATAGTAGCTAGATAATACGTAGAGATAGGTACCCGAGAAGTCTAACTACTACTCTATTATTCCTCGAACTAGTAGTAACGTAGAGCCGACTCTATATTAAGTAGAGCCTATCTAAGGCAACTAGTATACTATATTTAGAGTAAGCGGTCTACGTAATACTATAGTATCTAGTAAGGACGTTAACGGAGACTATAACTAGAGCGGCGGAGAGTAGGGCGGCAGAGAGCAAGATTATAATAGTTTGCAGGACGGCGAGAAGAAGAACTAGACAAAGTAGTAGATCGCGTAGCGTAAGAAAGCCCTTAAAAATATCTATATAGCCTTAAATAGCCGATATCTGCAGGTGCCTCGCTACTAGCGTAAGGTAACTACCTTATATATTACTTAGGTATACCTAGTAAAGATAAAGGTTTTTTAATAGTTAACCCGAGGTTCTATCTAGAGGCATAGACAGGTACCTAAACCTTAGGTTAGCCGAAATCCGAGACCGGGAATCGACTCTATAGAGTCGATTTAGTCTAGAAGTACTCTACTACTATATATCGAAGATACTTCTACTAGTAAATAATCTAGGAGGAAAGAGTCGGAGATAAGGTAGAGTCGAGAGTAGGGTAAACCTACTACCTTAGCTATATACTTAGGTTAACCGAAAGCTAGGGATTAGGAAGGGTTCTACGGATATAGAGTAGTCTATAAATAATCTATTACGGTCTCTAGGTAAAGGTAAGATCTTAGACTATAAAGTATAAAAGGTATAAATAAGAACAAGATAGATATCCTTAGGTACCTTAGCTAGAGTAAACGACGTCTTAGACCCCTCTACCTAGTAATAGTAAGGGTTCCTAGGATTTACTTTAGTTTAAAAGGTTAGGGCTATAGTATCTTTTAGTAGGTCTCGTCTTATAAGATATACAGCAAAAGGTATAAGGAAGTATAGGTCTATTACTCGTCTATACCTCGA